>KQ965751.1:245386-300186 GCA_001574975.1 Gonapodya prolifera JEL478 | reverse complement strand
GAAAAAGATAAAATCTACGCCTAAGAACTAAGTGGCTATGTCGTGTTTATCTCAATCCTAAGTGTTCTACGGATGTGCGGCAGAATAATTCAACAGTAGGAACTGTGGTTGTGATGCCTCGGCTGTTGAGAGTCCTCACGAGTATGTGAAGCGAGATCTCAGACACATATCAGCCACTCACCTAGCCCAGAAACTGTGCTGGATATGCCTGAACGAATGATTTTGCGATGTTTGAAATCGTACCGTGAAGCAGCTAAAGAATTTCATGGAATGCTCTCATTGTGGCCGGGATGTATTGGTATGCAAAATTCACCATAGCCAAGCTACCCCGCACCGCACCTGCTCCGAAAATTCAGAGTGTACAAATGTGTTTTTCTGTCGCGATCGCGTCGCCTCAGGAGAAGGATGCTTCAGGTGCAAAAACTGTGGGGGTTTGAACTGCCGCGAACAGCATGCACATCCTATCGGGAAAGACATTTGCCGTAACTGTGGTGATGACTACTACGAAGGAGGAATTGACGTTGGCTCGTGGGAAGAAGATTTCTTGTGAATTCCATGCAGTGTTGTGTGCAATTGATGTTGTAACCTGGCACGTAGAACTCGATTCATACCATTGGAGGCACCTGAGCCACTCCATTCTAGTTTGTTTTCCCTTGGCTACATGCTTGCTGGACGCGAAGAAGGAGACAGACTTATCTCGTTCTCGCACTGTCAGTATTGCAACGAATATTTGGGAACTGATCGACAGAGCCGTCTACGTTAGGCTACATTTGAAAAACCACTGATTCCAAAGCGCCGGCAAGCATTGCCGTCGGCAGTGAACTAAATCAGAGCGCCATCCTTTATCGATTGTCCCAAAACAAATTTTCCAATAACGCAACACCCTCCAAGTTATCATAAATTAAGGCCCCGTGGCAACTTCATGTGCTGATGTATCGAAGACCGCGTCTCACCATTCTCAAGTCCGAGGTGGACTGACACCCGTGGTCACTCTTCCCAATCTTGGCGTTCTATGATGCAGCACAGCACTTCTCTCGCCCACATTCCCCTCAAAACCCTCAAATCAAACGCATGTTTTCTCCCCGTCCGCGCGATCCTCCGCCGTTCCTCATCCTCGCGCTCCCTCCGCTGAATCGTCGCGATTCCGGCTCTTTGGGAACGTTTGGGCTTTTCGGACCTCATAGGTCGTCTCGACATGCCGAGTATTCGGATTTCATGTATCAAATCGCTCGGTGGATTGCGCCCACATTGAGATGCGACGTCAAAATGGCAAGGGGTATGCTGCGATGGGAATTCTGGAATGGTGTTTGATGGAACGGAGGTGTCGAATTGGACACTTGTATCAGCTATCCAACTGTTCCGCGTTAGGAGGCTTTCTTTTCGGCAGTGTCCACAGGTCGACTTGTGCATTTGGTGATGGGATATACGGCCCCACCTGAAAATCGGAAGATTGGGTCACCTCTGCGACTTCTTGACTTCACCGAGTGCTCGACTTATGCTTGTGACTCAACTTGGGATGTTACTACAACGCAAATGATGGAAATGATGCGAGCCCTATTCAGCCTTTACTTAAATTTTCCAGACGTCACTTTGAGGCCATCCCCTTGCATAGCATGCGACCGCAACATTGTAGCGGCTGAAAGTCCTTATTTTGATGACCGTAAGAGAGATCTCAATCACCCATCTGCCGTCGAACTATCCAGCACATACTGCGAACATAATGCCTGGACCAATTTGTATGCGATGTTTGTGATTATGCTTTATCGAGTGATACAAATTGCATCGAGTGTTCAAACTGCAACGAGGAGGTTGTTCTTTGTATAAAGCATCACATTGGAGGTCTCGTGTGGCGTGTCTGCTGGGGATCAGATGCGGAAGTGGATTCTTCTGTCGTTCTTGCGTCAAAAATGGATGCTCCAAATGCAAAAGATGTGGGCGATTGATGTATTTCGAACATTTCAAATACTCAGACCTTTGTCTACAATGTGGAAATGAGGTATGTAATTAGTGAGTACGGAAGTGACTAGGGACACTTAGATAATCAGGTTAGCGTGTGGCTTCGCTTTGATTTTCTGGGATCGCACTGGACACTGTGGCAGTTGTCAGTCACATGTAGCACTTGCGGTTCGTCTCCACTACATATTTATTCTGTCACAAGAAACAGGATGCGCCCCCTCAGATCACGTTCACTTGCTGTATCGCCAAGGGCACCACAAAAGATTCGAAGATCGACTTGAGAATTGAGCTTCTGAGATTACTGTGAGAAAGAACTATTGGCCGTTAGCGACCGCGAAGACGTTTGCAAAAGACATTCTCTCGGGATTCCTTCGCACCGCACATGCGGCTACTCAGATTGGTATAATGACTTCTGTTGTGGCGGCTGTGTCGAGGAAGAACATGGATGCTTCAAATGCGAGAATTGTAGAATGTTAGTGTGCTTCGATCACAAACACCATTACTACGAGGAAATTGTCAAAAGTGGGGTGATCAGCTGAGTGAGGGCGGTGAAGCTAGCTCAGAAACAGAGAATTCGGATATAGGATAGCTGATCTGTTCAGTACGTAGCGTCTAGATTTTGGTGAACCGACCATCACTAAGATATTTTCGGAAAACCACTGCGACAATCGAGATGCAGGTCAACTACGACCAACAGCCAGGTGTAGCAATCAGACAAAAGCTGAGGGGTTCAAGCGAAGGTTTCATTTGGTAAAGCGCAGTCGGATATTTTTGTCAGTAATAGAAACGGTAAAATGAAACGGGTATAGCAGTCGGTCGATACCAAGACGCACTACTGAGGGTAAAATATGTTGCGTTTGCTTTCAGCCTGCTTTCTTCGTCACGACTACAAACCGTTAGCACCGCAAAGCCGAGTCGATCAGTAAAGAGTCAAGACGCTGCCCACAGGACAACAATACTCACTGGCAAAGTTACCGCACTGGGTTTTGACAATTCCACTTCCGTGAATGGCTTTCTTGAGCGCCTTAGGGTCGACGTTTCGTTCTTGCCAGGCCGACTTGCGGAGTTTGATGGGCCTAATGCCTACGTATTTGCCTGAGTGGTGAAGGGAGAAATGCGTTGAGTGTGGGTCTCTTTGTGAAGTTCTACAGATGGTTTAGGCCACTCACCCTGCATTTCCTTCATGGCCCGGACGAAATCCTCTGCGTCCTTGAAGCTCACGAATCCGTACCCTTTGGACTTGTTAGTGCGCTTGTCTCGGACAACTTTCGCTTTTTGGAAGAGGGGTACTTTGTGAAGGCGCGGATTCTGTCGCGGAATATTGGTAATTGTAGAATATTCAGTGAACAGACCAAACAGGACATGCCGTCCATGGAACTCACAGGTCCTGGTGGCTTACTTCGTTGCCGAGGTCGCCGCAGAAGATTCGGAAATCGTCTTTGAAAGGGACATCGAGGACAATTAGTTGACCACTTTTGACACCACTCCGCAAGAAAACCCCCACTCACTCGAATCCCAATCCGCCATCGTCGGATCCTCCCACAAGTCTCCACCCGCCGCTCGAATCGTCCCCTTCTTCTTCTGCTTCCTGCCTCGCTCCGCCAACGCCACCGGGTCAAGCACCTTCTTCGGGATCGGCGGGAACCCGGGGAACGCTCCCCCAGCAGGCGCTCCATACCCATATCCGGCCTGCACTGGAGCCCGCGCCGAGTCGTACTCCCCGCCTCACTGCCCGTAGTTTTGGACAGGTGCAGCCGTCCCATAAGCAGCACCAGCAGAGTAGTCAGCGTACCCGTAAGCACCGGCTGCGGATGTTGTTCAAGGCGCCCCGTACGGCGCAGCTGCGGAGGGATCTGCGTGAGCTGCGTATTGGGCATCGTACTGTGCGTAGTAGGCCTGCGCGGTGGGATCATCGACAGTTTGAGACGCGTCTGGGTAGCTATATCCCGGTACTGATGGTTCCGCCGACATGAAAACGAGCGATTATCGCGGAAATGGGGAATACGTTGTGACCTCAGCAACGTGGAAAGTGAGAGCAAATTTCTGGAGGAGGGTAGCTAACGAACCGACAACAACTTCTGCAAAGTGAAGTAATGCGTGTTCAGTGCAATTATACAGGATTGAAAGTAGAGACTTCTTAAAAGGTATCACAGCTTCTCAACGGGCATCTTCTTGAGGGCCTGCCTGACACCCAGGTCGGCGAGAATCTCCTCGGAGCCGCCCAGGATGGCGTCGAACTTGTACGTGCGCTGGTACAACTCGATGAGACGACCCATGCCGGTCTTGGTGATGGCGCGGCCGCCAAAGATTTGGACGGCTTCGTCGGCGACCACTGAAGGGAAAGAAGATGACGGTAAGAAAATGACCGGAAAGGTGGAGGGACGAAGCGAATACGTACACTGGGCAGTTCGAGTGATGTTGAACTTGAGCAGACCGATAGGGCCAGCGAGGTGCTCGCTCATTTCGGCGTAGGTCATGTTGCACATCTGTAGAACACAAGTCAATACTCATGGTACCAAATCCGCAAATTGACTAAGTAGCACCGAACATACCTGGTAGGTGATGCTCTCGAGCCACGCCGTGTCAGCCTCGATCTTTGCCATCATGGAAGCCAACTTCTGGCGAACTGGTCACAAGAAAACGTTTGGTAAGACAACAAGTCCCATTCAATATCCCAAACACTTTTAATACTCACTGACTGGCTGCTGGTTCAGCTTCTGACCAAACACCTTGCGCTGGTCTGCCCATTTCTACATGAACAAAGGTTGGATGAGCGTGTTTCAACGGCAGAGGGTGTCGACACCGAAGACACACCATGCACTCTTCAAGGATAAGACGAGCGACCCTGTTGGCACTGACACACATCACCCATCGCTCGCTAACAAACGCAAACAACCATCAGCCTCGCACACTTCCTGCCCAAACGCCACGTCCTCCCACTCACTGGTTGAAATTACTCAACACAACCTTAAGCCCATCATTCACTTTCCCCAAAGTATTCTCCACGGGCACTTTCACGTTCTCGAACGTGACGTAGCTCGTTCCCGCTGTGTGCGAGTAACTCGTCTTGATGACTTTGGTCTCGACGCCGCCGAACGAGCGCTCGATCAGGATCATGGTGAGACCCTTGTCGGTGCGGCAGGCGGTCGAAAAGTAGTCGGCGAAGGTGCCGTTGGTGATCCTGCAAGTGAGTGTGTGAGTATAGTTTGAGTTGTGTGGTTGGGGGAGGGAAAGTACAGATGGAGAGTGAGATACGTACCACTTCTTGGTACCGTTGACGATCCAGAACTTTCCGTCGTCGGTGAGCTTGGCGGTCGTGGTCAAACCAGCGACGTCTTCCAAACAAGTTCCCAAGATCAGCCCCTCAGCACGATTCCAAGCCACCCAAACCACCGCACTCACCACTCCCCGCAAACGCCTCCGTAATCGCCAAACAAATAAACTTCTCTCCCTTCAGCACCTCCGGGATAATCCTATTCCTCAACTTCTCGCTCCCGAAATTAAGCACTGGTGGCAGACCAATAACCATGCCTCCGCCAATGCCGTCGCCGTACCCGCGCGCCCCGATCCGGGAAAGCTCCTCGTTGAGCACGGCTTCGTGAAAGTAGGTGTACGTGTCCGCGGTCAGGCCGCATGGGAGCTTGAGACCCATTTTCTCGAGCTGGGCAATGTGCTTGCCGGGGCCGAGACGGGCGACGTGGAGGCCTTCAGCGCTTTTGGGGGCGGGAGGGTGTGAGAGTTTTGAAAGGTGAAGCACGGGAGAGACCTACGCCATCTTCTTCCACAACTCCAAGCTGGGCCTCTCGTTGGACTGCTCCTTCTCGAGGGCGTCCGGGATGATGTGCTCCTCGACAAAGGTGCGCATCCACTTGCGGAGGCGGTGGTGGGATTCTGAATCGAGATTGAGATGATTGTTCAAGCTCGATGATCGAAAAGGGGGGAAGATGATGGGACGACTCACCATCGTAGTAAGGCGATTTGAATCCAGGACGGACCGAGTAAGGTTCGGCGTAGGGAACGTCCGAGAGAGCGCCGGGTTTACGGTACGTGTTCTGAGGGTCGAGGAATAAAGTGAGTCGAGAACGATTCAAGCTAATGGGAAGTTTGAAATGCCGCTTTGCCTCTGGCAGACTCTTCAGTCAGCCCTCGGCACTCA
The DNA here is from genome assembly GCA_001574975.1 of Gonapodya prolifera JEL478. Lineage (NCBI taxonomy): Eukaryota > Fungi > Monoblepharomycota > Monoblepharidomycetes > Monoblepharidales > Gonapodyaceae > Gonapodya > Gonapodya prolifera. Next base: position 294,074 of record KQ965751.1, on the reverse strand, counting down.
AGTCTTTGATATTGCTCCGCAATGGGTATTCCGCTCCGCGGTATATTCGCCTCCGGCGGACGTCTCAACTCGCTCAAGAGCCTCTGTCAGCGCTCACGCGCTTAGGCCTCGGCGTCCTCGCTGCGCTCGGACACTCACCACAACCTTGGCCTTCTCATTCAGAATCTGCCCAATCACATATCTCGGCCCGAACTTCTGCAACACTTCTTGCCTGTGCAGACCATAGAACTCGTCCGTCACGTCCCGACCGGCGAGGGAGGTGATGATGAGGGCGCCGCCGGGGTGCATGTCGGCGAACCGGGTTAGGTCGTACTGGTGGGTGGGTGCAAGTGGGTGGGAAGGGAACGGTAACGGGAACGGGGAGGTGGAAGGTGAAGGGGAAGCAAAGAGTTAATTGTGAATGAATATTTGATGTCTGAAGGGGAAGGCGGGAGGTACTCACGACGTAGGAGTCGATGACGACCCAGCAATCTTCGGCCGAGTTGTGGGTGGCGACTTCATTGCTGATACACCGCGGTACCGGACGTGACAGAGAAAGCAGACGGCAAATGAGTCCCGGCACTACAAATGATGATTTTCTTCGCGTTTTACTCACCGAGTGAAGAGCTTGAGCTTCTTCCCAGCGGGAGTGATGTTGGACGGAATAACTTCGCGGGCGTCGGACATCTGGCGACGGGGCGACGAAAGGAATCGGAATACATTAGCAGAAGTTCGATGCGAGGTTTGGCAGTGTCGGAAGTCCAGAAAGACTCGCAAGAACGCCTCGATTGAGCACGTGAAAGGGTCGAGTCATCGCCGTCACGCCGCCGTTTCTTTCCCGTCGGCGTCGAGCCAGCTCGCGTGGCTCTTTTCCACCGCTCTCCCGCTACCGCCACGTCCCACGACTCTTCCGCGAGCGTGACCAAACGTTCGGAGAGCGATGGCGCACAGACACTCCAGGACGTGAGCGCGCTTCCTTCCCCTGTCACGTTGTATTGTTCCCCTCCCACTCACGTCTTGAGTCTGAAAGCGAGCGGATATCTTTTCTTCGGAACGCGGAAAAGGCGACGGGAGATGGCGCACCTGTCAAAAGGCGGGAAGCAGATTTCTCGCTGCCGGAGTTTAGCCGGCGGAGTGCGGGGGACTCCGACTCATGTGATTCCGCACATTGGGTGCCGAGTTGATTGTGAGACGAGAAAAGGAGGTCAGCAAGAAGTGAGTCGGGTGAGAAAGTGTGGTGTTGCGAGACGGGGGATTTGAATCCCCAGTTGGAAGGAAAGTGAAGTCGCAAACCGGTCTCTGATCGGTCAACGCTCGGAGGAAGGCAGTGTCATGAAGACGTCCTCAGACAAGCACTATGGTATTTATTATTCATTCTGCGTCGGATTGTATGAAGCAAAGGTCTTTGAAGTGGCGCATCTTTCTCGGGAACAAATCGTTTTATCCTTGTGTGGCAGTCAGCAATGTGCGCCAGAACTGTCTCCCATTTTCCATCTTCGACGAAGCTTCCCTGTGGTTTCTCTCTCTCTCTTTATACTCCCGTGTAAAGTGCTCACCGAATGCGGGAACAAGCATTCGCAAGAGTGTATATGATATCTATTTCCCCTCCGTAATCGACTCGACAACGAAACCAGAGAAAGCAAGTCAAACCAAAAGTCACGACGCCCGGACAAAATGACGCATTATCGGCTTCTGGAAATTCTCGCTTGTGCCAGTTTCTGTGGAGTGCGGAGAGTGTTGTCAGGGACGCATAAATGAACTCCAAAGGGAAGGCAGGACTTTATAATCATATAGAGCCCACGAAAAGGTTAGATTGATGCGACTTGCGCAGTCTGCACGAGGTTTTGCCGACCGGGGAAACATCAGTAGTACGGTTCGCCTTCATCAGCATGGCTCACAAAAGAGTGAAGCCAACCACATGGCAAAATGCTGGTGAATGTCAGATATGAGCAAAGTATTACAAGAACACGTGTACACAAGGAGGTCACTCTACGGTGGTGATGAGATGGTTGCCGGAACGTGTCGAACCATGAAAACAAGATATATCAAATGTGATAGCTACGACGGTGAGCGAGTGGGTGTCGTCACAGTATAGCTACACAACATGCGAGAAAGCGAACCAAAAAGATGCTTCGGGATAGTGGGTGTAGATGTTTCCGTGAAGTCGGTGGCAACATTTTGGCACCAGACCCGGTCCCCTAAAACTTCTGTGGGAGCTTGGACCTCGCGCTTGTCTCTGCAGAGAGTATTTGAGAGACATGTACTTAATTTGGGGAATTAAATGTTTCAAAGGGAGGGGAAAATGACGGAGCCTTCCTTATGGCGTATGGATGGCAGAAGGATGACGAGCATGACACTCCCGACCATAGCACTTCCACTTCCCTCTAGTCAGAAAATTAGCCTTACACAAGATTCGCCCGCGACAGCCTGGCTTACAAAATGTAGATTGAAGCACAAAACGTGGCCAAAAGTTCATAAGTGTCGGAGAAGCTAACCATGAGGGACAGTAACTGAATGATGTACATATTCTGGAAGTCACCATATATCAATATCGATCAGCTGGAACTCATTGCCTAAAAGTGACGACCCACAAGTCGAATCAGTACTGTCGACGGTGTCTACATGCGGCCAAACTGTGATGGCTGTGACAAAAAGGTGACGTCACAGTGCACCTGCACATGAGGCGGGCAAAATGAAGCAACATGTGATATGTGACGGGTAGAGATATTGCACGTCGTCGCGGATCGCCAATGAGGTTGAAGCTGAATGCCGATTGCAGTCTGACACCAGATCCAACCCCCGTAAAACCCATCATACAAGTGCCAACACGTGGTACCTGTTCCTGCTGAGAGTGTCTTGAGTCGCGTTTAGGTGAACTGTAGTGGTTGTGGGTATTTTGGGAGGTTTAGATGTGATGTGGGGTTAAGTTTTGCAAAACTGTCGCGCGGTCTACAAGCACTGTGTACTGGTCGAGTCAAGTAAGTCGCCTGCAAGATTGATGCATTTGCACAAAGTATAGTGTAGGTCAAGTCGCGGCGGAAAATATTGTGGGACGAGTGGGTCATGACGCAGTCGCATAAATCAAAAGTTTGGAGAAACGATGAAACGACAATGGGGGTGATTGAAGAGGTGGTTATACCGTTCCACCACTGTCATACCCCCCAAAATATCTCTGCGGAGCTGTTTTGAGACACGTCTAAGTATGTATGGTTGTGGATCAAGGTAAAGTGGTCGCCTGACCGGGGGCGCCCAAAAGATACTTGACTGGCAAAATGTCTCCACGTTCCAGACACCGCGTAAAACACGAAGCAAAAAGTTTGCCTTCGGCATCAATGCACGTGTACAAATAATTGTGCAAAGCTCAAGCTGTGGCAGAAAGTATTGTGGAACAACGAGGTGATACGGTGTGTTGCGTTCATGAAAGGTTGTGTGAGGGCAAGGGTAATAAAAGGTTTTCGTGAATCGCGAGGGAGCGCCTTGTATCCAGGTGACGTGGAATTTACGTCTCCAGATACCACGTACTTGCCTTACTGACAGACGCGCGTTGCCCCTGCGTCGTTGATGTACGTACGCAACTGAATGTCTTACGTGTCTCACGCCGCGGCGTAAAATGAGGTGGAATGACAGGGTGACGTGGACTCAAACTTTCGACATGGGGGGCACAGTTTTGCCCAGGCAAGTGGAGCAAAAGGTTTTAAGGGAGGGGAGAAAGACAGCTACTTGCGTGGGTGTGTGACTGTGTGTAGGGGTTGATGTATACGAGTGTGACGAGCTTTCAAGTTCGGGAAAATTTCCTCGAAGAACGTCAGTGGCACGCAACCATTCCCTCACGAATGCGCACTCACCGTCCATGATCATGCCGCCAAACACTGATGATTCCCAATTCCAGATCTGGATTTGGGATAATTCTTTGATGTGTACAATCTATTCCTAGAAACAGTGCAGCGTTAGAATTGCGATTGTAGAAGTTTGTGTATCTTGATCGAATGTTCTGCCAGACAGTGTGGAAAGAATTCACTATTTCATGAAAGGTGGAAGCAGAGACTTCATTTTCAAACGACACTCTACAGCTTTGAACTGACGAAATAAATTCTATTGCTTGAGTCTTTGAAAATGCATAGCGGTTCATAATTTTTCATCGTTTCGAGATTGCGCTTTCTGTTTTTACAAGCGAGTCTTACGCGTCTCTCCACATACTTTTGGAGTACTCGCAATCTTTTGCGCTTTTTGAAAAGCACTCAGAGCTCAGTGTTGAAATTTGCTGCGGCCAGACTCGGTCGCCACGATAATCGCCAGCCCACATCTATTGGAAGCTTCCCCTTCCCCGCACTTCCCAATCATGGACATGGAAGACGGTGACGGCCAACTCCCCCCACTGGACCCGTTCGCCACAATGTCGCCCACCGGAGGGGACCTGACAGCTGTCGACGACGGATGGGGCGATGTGCTGGTCGATGTGAAGCCGCCAAACGGATGGATGATTGCCCACGTCTTTATTTCTCTCATCGCATGTGAGTCTCCGTTTTCCTACACTGCTGGCGGCCTTGTCCCACTCACTCTCGACCCCTCGCTCACCTCTCCCAACCTTCCCACAAAGTCACCGTCATCATCCCCCTCGGCGTAGCCCTCGCCCGGCGCTCACACCGTGGGCACATCATCCTTCAATCCGTCGGTGTCTTCCTGGTCTTCTTCACAACCGTCACTGCGCGCAAGGGCGACAAGACCTGGCGCACATGGGCCCAAGCCCTCGGGTGGGAATTCACGGACCTGTCGCAGGATGTGCACAACCAGTTCGGGTGGCTCGTGTTTGCGCTCGTCATGGTCCAGGGCCCCATACTCGGGGTTGTAAGGTCCCAGGTCCTCGAGTCCGACCGGATCGCGCTGAGGAACATATTCGCGGACCCCAATCGGTACGGTGCGATCAAGGGTGTAGTGACGAGGCTGCATAACACGATCGGGTACTTTGTGTTGCCGATTGGGTATGCTGCCATTGCGGCCGGGTTTGTGTCGATGACGGGAACCTGCGGACTGGATGGGCTTGGAGGGTGTGCCTCGCACCTTATTTTCGGTATGGTCCTCCTGCCTGCCTTCCCCCGACCTACCTCCTTTCGACCCCACGTCTCCTGGCCTGCCCCGGCCCACCCTTAGGCTCCATCCTCCTCTGGTACTCCGCCTTCGCCATCCTCGCCCAGCTCCAATCCCCCTCTTCCACCCTCCGTCGTCGGCGCTCTGTCGAATTCTACGACTCCCTCGCCATCACCATGTTCGCGATCATCGCCATCATCGGGTTCGTCGTCTGGGGCGCCCCTTCACCAGCGACGGCCCTACTCCTGGTGTCCGGCGGTATGCTCGGGTGCATGCTGGAAATGTCCGAAATCCTGCGCTGGCGCAACCCCGTGCCCGGGATGATCATGGTCGCGGTTGGACTGAGCGTGCTGAGTAAGGCGGGGTACGACCCGTTCGCGGTCAAGAACGACGATTACCTCGCGGTGGCCGAGACTTACTTTGGGTGGGCCATGACCCTTGCGGGGGTGTTCCGAATTCTCGCCACCGCGATACGCCCGCTTCCCCCGCCCCCGACCGCTACAACAACGGCCTACGCGCCCCTCGCGACCACCGAGACCCGGTTCTCCAGCTCCGACTCAACCCTCCCCGTCGGCAACCTGACGAGCAACCCGCTCCAAGCCCCCGCGCCCCCCAAACGTTCCGAACGGAGCGACGCGATCCCCGTGTTTTTGCACAACTTCTTCCTGTTCACATCGGGCGTGCTGTACATTGGGAGCTCGGCGTCGGGCGTTCCGCCCAAATGGGCAGCAGCTGCCAATCTGGACGCGGTGCAGTTGTCGAATGGGTTGATTTCGATCAGCTTTTTCGGTGAGTTCTTCCCCCTGTTTCCCAACCCCGTCCCTATCACATCGCTCAACACACACAACCTCCCCACCTCCTCCCCAGGTGTCGCATGGCTGGTCCTGATCGGCTCCCTCGCCGCCGCGGCGGTCGGAAGCACGGGCTCCAAATCGACCGAAGAAGGCACCGTCGAGGTCCTGCACGACCAGGAGTTCGACCACGAGGATGAGGAGGAGCCCGAGCCGTCTCGTCACAGTGGTGCGGGTAAGGTGGCGGATGGAGGCGAGATGGGAGATGTGGAGATGGAGGCGTTTTTGGGGCAGGAGTAGAGTGGCGTAGTGGTGGGAGTGGGAGTGGCAGTAGGAGACGACAGTTTTGGGAGAGCTTTGTGGATTTATTTGATCAGCGGTATCGGATGTTGCATATATGTTTCGACAATTCTATCGTGCTGTTCGTCATTCGTTTCCTGCAAGCATTCGCGTTCAACACAGCCACGACGTAACTCCCTCCACAAAGTCAAAAGACCTGTGCGGTTTCGCACACTCCCGATCACACCACCTTTCGCTTCTCGAGCTTCTCTATAGTTTCAGCGATGGAAGCACCCAGAAGGTCGTACCCTTCCGCCGTGAAATGAAGCTTGTCTTCGGCCCAATACCGTTCTATGAACTCGGGAGTCGCCGACTTGAGGGGGAGGAATGTAGATGTGGGGAAGTAGTGCAGCCGTTCGAGGGGGTCAGTTGTCGCGTGGGTTCTGTTTTGGCGCGTGACGCATGGTTTAAAAAATTAGATCAGCGAAGTTGTCAAACTATCGGAGCTTCTTTCAAGTACCTGATCAATTCGTTAAGAGCATCTCTCTGTTGTGCCAAATTTACGAAAACGGGCGAGCATTCGGGAACTTGACAGCATAGAATTCCGCAAGAGGGATTGTGGGCCAGGACCGAACTGTACAGTTCCTTCAGGGTGGAGAACGTGTCTTCAATCTGGCATGGCGGCAACAGCGCGGTGAGCAATATTATTTCGGCACGGCGCCGCGAGTGATGGACGAGGAACTCACGGGTACTTCTGCTCCCAAGTCGTTCGTGCCTGGAAGACAATATCGAAAACGAAGTACGGGGTCAAAGTTGTCCGGCAGGTTCTGTCGCAAAAAGAAAAGCATACCTCCCAAAATAACGGTCCAATTGAATAATCGTCCTTCCGTCGTGGCCTCGTCGAGTCGTTTCTTCAGCCTCCTTGCGAATCCTTGCATGAACCCTCCGACGACGGTGTCACCGGGTACACCAGAAACGACAGTCTCAATTTCACGCTGGGGAAACGCTTGTGTGAGGTGACGTGTGAGAGCCGTGCTGTAGGGGTGCTCTTCCTCAGTAGTGAGAAGCCATCCTGATGTGAGCGAGTCGCCGAGGAGCAGAAGGCGAAGAGGAGCCAGTCGAGAAGTGGTCGATAAGCTCATAGTGTTTAGTGAAAATAGACCTGAGAAACGAATTTTTCGTTGGGTATTTTCTGGTGGGCGGGGTGAAGCAGAGTTTTGAAGACTTCCCCAAAACACACGAAACATCACCTTCTCCAGAACGTCCATTCGTCTTCCTGCAGGCGCCTCTCACGTCTTTGTGACACGCTCACTCCATCCGGTTCCGTCCCTCAGGCTTTCCTTCCACCCCCTCGTGTTCTTCTTCCGTGTGTCGTTTCGTGGCTGAAGGAATATCACCGAAAGACCAATCATCTCACCGTAAGCGAACGCGCGCGTGCTTCAACCAACGCCGTTCGATGCTGAAATCAAACGTTCCCTTCTGCCCCGTCCGTCCACAGAGGTCCGCAGGCTGTTGTCGCTGGTCCGCAGGAGTCGCTTTCAAATGGAGCAATCGGCGGGAAGCGAGCAGCACCAGCAGAATTTGGCGCACCAGAATTTCCCGCTCACTGTTGAGAGTATCATCCAGTTCGCTTTCGATTCGCGGCCGAATCCCCCGCCAGACGGGAATGTGGACGAAAACGGTCTTCCCCAGCATGGTCCCACACGAGTTCGGAAAGACTCAGACAAAGACTTTACACGAAAGAAGTTTGTCTGTCCCCAGGGATGTGGGGCATCGTTCGCGAAGTAAGTGTTCTGGGCTCCACCCGGTCATATGCTTAGACTCACACCTTCTTTTGCCGTTCCGTAATTCGAAGGAAATTCAACCTGGACACGCACATGCTGACACACCAGACGGGGCGTCCCAAAATACCTTGCGACTACGGCTGCGGGTGCGAGTTCTACCGACGCTCTGACCTTGTTCGACATCGCAAAATGCACGAGCTTGGACACAAACCACACGTTTGTAGTCGCTGTGGAAAAGATTTCGCAAGGTATCTAGAGTTTCCGACTTGAGTTGCTATCATTTTGCTGACGAAACTCTTTCAGACAAGATCGTATGCGCACCCACGAGGCTAAGTGCACAGGCACCGCACCAGAACAGAAACCACGCCGCAAAGGCCGGAACTCCCGTCAACAATCGACTGAGAGCGCACAATCTTCCGAGGCTCCGAACCCTTTCGCTTTGACTGACCCGTCGCTCGCCAACATGGGAAACCCTCTGGGTGCCCCAAATCAACTCGTGGCCGTCGAACCTATGTTCCGACCTGACGGTACTTGGTCTGGACCGTACCACTATCTTGGGCCAGCTCAACATGGTGCACCTGTTCCTGTGCCAGGACCTGAAGAACAGAGTCAAACTATGGGATACTTCACTGGGCCGCCCCCCGTCGATTATCCTGCTCACTACGCCTCTTACTACGCCCCTGCGCCTCAATTCACTCAGCACCAGCCGTGGGTGAGGAATGAGACGTATGTTGGGCAACCTTGGGCGCCGAACCATGGGCACTTCCAGGCAGTAACAACCTCAGCACCTGCGACTGTGAGTGGCGCCGAGCAGCAGCACTTCCAAGCGTCCTCTGGCGACGTCACCCCCACATCGTGGGCCGTCCTGCCATCGTGGGACACGAGATCGAACGGCACAGCAGACAGTGGAATCCCTGGCATTGAGAACCCCCACACACGTCCTTGGCTTGACGGTGCAGGCACAACAGAAGCGCCTGCAGAAAACGTTGTTGCGACAAACGATCCGAGGAATTGGGATTCCGGCAATCGCGACACGGAGAACTCTATAAATCAGCACAACCTCGGAACGGCCAACGCAACACCAGCTCGATCTCCGGCCCTTCCCACCGCCCACACAACTACGGCTGCATCTCCACAACAATCATCATCCATCGACGCAGCCGCACTCATCTTAAACGAATGGATGTCATCCATGAAAACTTCGGGCACCCCGTCATACACGTACGATTCGAACCCGGCCTCGCAGGCCACATCCGCCGTTTCCGGGAATGAGCACAGCGGTGGAGGAGGTGAAGTGTGACAGGGACGAGAGGGGTCATTGTCTAAAGGTTTGTGAGAGAAGTGGATGCAGATTTTGCACGGAAGTTTGTTGTAGATGACGACTAGTTTTTCTTGTCGTTTCCATTACGCTGTATCTTGAAATAGCAAGTTGCGTCTTCGAAACTGATCCTGCTTCTGGTGAAAAAGAGCACTCCAACATCTGGATTGGAACTTGTCGAGGTAAGCCTCTAACACCGTAATCGCTTCTCATTTCTGAGGTACACATATGTAAAAAAAGATCCGCCAAAATCGCTATCCAGTAACTACAACCACGCTATCCAATTAGGTATCGCCAGTATTTCACAAGTCCATTAATGGATGCCATCCGTCAGGCTTCTTCCGTTCCTCTTGTATCACAGCTTTCGGAGAAGTAGGTAGGGACGATCCAACTCCCGCCACCGGGGCTTTCTCAACTTCGGAGAGTGGAGGGGAAGGAGGAGTGCGAATTCCTGGAGTGGGAAGGTCAAGTTCGTATCGGAATGTCGGCGGAGAACGAGATGCAGGACGCAACGCAGACGGCACATCTGTCGTTGCTGGTGTGTTGAAGTCTCCAGTTGTAATCTCAAGCGCAGGGACCAATGGTGACTGCTTCGATACCGCGGCAGAGCTTTCTTCATGCCCCTCCGGGCTCACCATATCCGTCTTGTTCGACACCATCTCCCTTCCACCTTGTTGTCTCTCCTCAGCAGCCCACGGGTTAAAGTCCATCCCCGCCACTCTCCTTTTCCCTGCAATTTCTCCCCCTGGACCAGCTCCAGCACCACCACCTGATGCGGAACCTCCCATCGCTCCAACGGCAGCCTCCAGGCCTGCTGCAGCACGGGAGAAGACAGAATCTGACGCAGCGGCGACAGACTCCAGACCTGCCGCGGCACGAGAAAACACGCTATCAAAGATGGAGCCACCTCCCGTGCCAGCAGTAGTCCACGAAGATTTGGGTGAAGAACTCCATCCGTCTCCACCGGCGCCGTCGCCACTCCATCCGTCAAAGGTGGGCGGAGGCGGTTTGAACGTTGTGCCAAAAGATGATTGGTTTTCGGGTAATCGGCCCGTATCGACTGACAACGTCGACCCCATTCCGCTTAAACCACCGCGATCGCTTGCAAGTCCCGAGATAGTAGACCCATACACAGAACCACTCATGAAAGAACTTCCCGAAAGTTCCTTTAAATTTCCGAGATCTTCATCGTCTGCAAACTCCATTCGAACACCATCTGGGAGAACACTCTGCTCCATCCCAATCAACCTCCCATCACTACGGAATAGCAGTGTCCGCCAGTATTGCACATCCTTCGGATCAGGAAGCAACACGTCCGGGTCATCCTCTGCGACATGTGGACCAGGACTGTTCGGGTCCACAGGATTCGTTGTCGGCGCGGCGTTAGGGTGTCCAGAAGGCATATAGATGGGATTGAGGAATCGCTCTCGGTTCCGTTCTAGATGTGCCCATACTGACTCCGTCACCTCCTGGAGCGTCTTGCCGCCACTTGATCGAAACTCGTTCCGTTCGCGCTCCGAGTCAAACAAAAAATTACCAAACTGGCACGAGTAAGCGGCGGTAGCGAGCTCCGCCAAGTAGGCCTCACCGAACTCAAAATCGGTCGGGAACTGCCGCCAGATCTGGTACGTGCAGTCGAGGAACTGTAGAAACACCGGGCTGACCTCTTTCGCATGTAGAAATTTGCGATTGGCGACGTGTGCCGTGGCGGTAGGTTGGTGTGGTTCAGCGGGGCTTGGTGTGCGATTGGGTACGTCGCCGCCCGACGAAGCCGACGCGGACGCTGCGGCAGCTTTGAGAAATCCCTGAGCCGATTTCGCCGCCTGCCCTATCTGTTGCCTCAAGCTGAGCCCCTCGGAGGATCTCTGCTCGTCGGACTTCCACACATTCCCCTCCTTGCTGAGGTGCCCCAACCTCGCCGAAAACTTATGTCCCGTGGCCACCCACTCCTTCTCAATGAGGACCGCGAACCCTTCCAAGGTTCTATAGTACGGGTCGAGGCAGAGCATGGCCAGGGAACATAGCTGTGCCGTGCGGTCCCAACCGTCGGAACAGTGTACGAGCACATGAAGCTGATGGATGTGCATTGAGCCAATGAGGGATACAGCGCCAGACAGGATGTGGCGGAGGTGTTTGAGCCAGTTGGTGCGTCCGAACGACGGTGGCGGGGAGGGGTGGCGGGCTTCGTCGAGGGCTGGGGGAGGCAACAATGTAGAATGTGACGGAAAAAGAAGAAAGCACACCTACCGTCAAGCATTCGATGATGGCTATCCCTCATGACGTGGATATTGTCAATCCCCAAGAACTCCATTCTGCACTTCCCGTAATTTTCCGTATTCTCCATCCCAGCACCATTGAAAACTCCTTGGGCGAGTGCGTTGACAGTGGGTCGGGCGTCGACGATGAGATGTTCTCGGTCGCGGGGGAGGGAGGGGGAGCCGGTCGCGAAGATGGACTGCACGAGTCTTTCGTCTTGGGGACTGCGGTTTGCGGTAATTCCGGCAAGGGGTTGGGCAGATCGAGTGAGTGAAATCTAGAACAATGCGGACCATCAGGCAGGAAAGAGGTACGTATGATGATCTTGGGTTGCATGAGGGGTACATCAAAACGAGCTCACGTTTCCTTTTCGGTGGATGTAAGAGAGGGTTGGGAGTCTACCCTTGGACCGAAATCGCGCAGCATAGGTCAAGACAGCATCGGAAACTTTAGTGGGGACGACAATGACGCGGGAGTATGTTGGACAAAGCTGACGAGGTCATTTCAAAGTGGTCAAGACCACCTGTTCATTTGGTCGTGTTCGTGCCAATTACCTGGTATTCTTGGTTGACTGTGCTCAATCGCCATTCTCCTGTTCGCGTCCCGACTCCCATTCGGGCAAATTCGCGTTCGGGGATGTATGGGCACCAGATGTTCGCGGAGGAAGAGGATACGGAGGGAGAGGTATTTCGATACGAGAATGCAAAAAGAGATTCGATGGACGCTAAGACACGTGGTATTGGGAGTTACAGCGTCACATTCATCAAACTGTGCCCTGTTCATTCAACCTACTGATGTTAATGAGCTTTTGTAGGGTCCCGTAGGCCTCCAAGGCATCCTGCTCAACGTCCACAAACATTCGCACAAAAACAAAGTTCCGGCAGACGATGTGAATCGGGTGGAGACCGTCCGGGGTGGGGAACTTCCGTTCTATCGAATGAACTGTTGGATAGGGTATCTGGAGGAGCCGATGGGGTCAGGAGCAACCAATCCACATAGTTGAGGTACCACGGAACATGAAATTGTCAAAAGGACCCTCCATTTAACGGTTAAGATTGGCTGGGCGCGAAACTCACCCAAAGCTCCCCCGCCAGGGCTTTCTGTCCTTCCAGCGAGCCCCACTCAGCGGCATCACTCGTGTCCGGTACGATAAGCAAATGGTTCGGCGTGAAATGAAGGTGTACTGGAACTCGAACGGTGGATCGACCCTTTTCAAGCAGGGCAGTGACCTTGAACGGAGTTCCAAGTGAAGTTCAGTTGCAGATAAGAAGTGATAGAGTAGCGTATATTGCCTACCTTTGTGATTCTGATCGCGTCCATCACAAAGTCGCCTTCCAAAACCTCATTGCTGTGGACAAGCAAACCACGTCCTGTTTTCACAACTTCTCCAGGGGCAAACGAGGATTTGCATCGCACTCAGCATCTTCTCTGCCGTTCTTTGGGTTTACCCCACCTCTCCACTTCTGCCACCATCTCTCCCCCACATGCCCAACAAGTGCGCAACCTCCGGGCTTCCCTTGCAAGGAACTTCGACGAAACTCCTAGACAGCCATTTCCAGCAAACTCGTGCAAAGTGTTATCTGGAGGCCCTCCCGTTAGAACTCATCCATCGAATCTCACGCCCTTCTGAAACCGAAGACGTTTCACCTCGAGTTTTCCCGCACCTCACGCGCTATGCGCCAAGCGTGTTCCTCGGCGATTCCTGGGTCCAGAAACGGAGAAATTGTGTCTCTTTGTAAGATTATCGTTTCCAAAGATGCTGCCTCCCTCGCACGACGGAAGACGGTCGATGTTTACGAACAGCCCGAACTTCAGGACACTAGAACGAGTGGACATATCTCCGATTGTCTTGTCTGGACATCCTGTAGAATAGTCATATGGCTGAGCTATGCGGAAATTTCACGAAGCAGGGACTTCGTAGAAGTTGCGATGGATGTGGCATTCTGGTCGGGGCTTATTTGGTACACCCGTCTCGCGCGACTATCGATAGAAACGATAGAGCTTTCTTCCGTGTGCGCACCTATAATGGGGCTCGTAGCGGATGTATCAGATGGCGCTCATTTGACGAACGTGACCCTGGCTTCGGAAAAGCTTGCGGTGTTTGCCAACACGAAACGCTGCATTATCGAGGTCCAACTTAGCACAGAGTTTGCGTTTAAGGGTTTCTTGGAAGGAACTCGATCGATGTATCCTCCACCGTGGAACCGCGTGGGCAAAGTTTCTGTGAAACAACAAATGTTTTGGAGCTGGCCTAGGTTACTTGCTCCAGTAAAGTACAAGCACGGGATTGTTCAAATCTTAAAGAACTTTCCAATTGCGAACCAGATTTGTGGATTGTGTATTCCAGACAGACTGGACGTTCCATTTTTCAAGACGAGCGTCTCCGCCGAGCGAAGATTGGCTGTGACATCGATATACACCCAGTACTCTGAGGTGCACCAGTATGTGCCCAGTGATCAATGGCCCGGTGCTCTTTTGTTTTCTCTTGCAGTATTTCCTAATGTGAAGGAGCTTGGGGTAATCAATCTTGGTACAGATGGGACAAACCGACACCAAACTGGCAACTTCAATCACTTTGATGGTTTGCCTGGAGACCCCAGCGTGATTCTTCCACGCCTGAAAGCATTGCACTTGGAGGTTGCAGCGTTTTGTGTGGGTTCATATGGGTACAATCAAACTGTGGATATGTCGCGCTTCCTGCTTTGGATGTCGACGGCTGCTCCAAGCCTTTCAACTATATACCTGGAACTGCGACTGGTGGTGAAGAAAGGAGACCTAGGATCAAAAGAAGAATGCGCAGTTGCAGCAGAGAACGTTGCGAAGAAAGTCACGGAAAGTCTGACACAAGCAGCGCCAGCAAACTGCATGTGTGTCTTGAAGGGGACTGAATCCTTTTTGCTTGCCAGACCGACACGTGTCATGGAAGGTGTGGGTCATGCCGGACGGAATGTGTACTTGGATAGCGAAGATGATGAGTCTGAAGATCAGATGGACACTACCGCGGAGGTCGAGACCCCTTTGGAGGCCGAAGCGGGGGTCGCAAGGATGTTGGCGGGAATGGGTGTTCAAGTGAGATTGAAGTGAACTATGCAACTATAGCAAAAGAGAAATGGACGATGTGAATGAATAAATTGCTTCCACAGGTGAGGAGAGTATTCTTGCAGACTTACTGCACAAAACACCCCAAATACCCCTCATACTCGGGCCGGGTCCTTTGCTTTGCGACGCCAGTGACCGCTTTTGGTAGTACAATGGCGACATCGACACGGTCATCCCCCGCAGAGCTTGGATCGAACCCTCAGTCATCTTCCTCACCGCGAAGTCCGCCTGCAGCTCCTCAACTGAGCGATCACGCTCTCATGGCGTCACAGAAAAGTATGCTGGAGTCGCTTCTCCTTGAGATTCTTTATCAAATAAAACGACTGCTCGACCCTGTGACATTCTACACGAAGTTTGCCGTCGCCTCCCGTTCGATTCGGACGGCTACCTTCTCCGCTATTCCTGGATGTCCACATGGGGAGATTGTCAGTCTCTGTACCATAGTTGTGTTGAGATCCAACCCCAGCATCGGGAGTTCGGCCAAATTTCTCGATCAGTTCGAGGTTTCGGACATTAACAGCAGCGGCGATACAGTGCAGCGAGTTTGGACGTCCTGCAAAGTCGCTGTGTGGCTGAGCGACGTTGAGCTGGCGGGGTCCAGATTGCAAGACTTCGAAAGGCTCCTAGACGAGAGGGCCGGCGGCACCAAATCGGAAGCAAAGGAAGGAAAGCTTCGCGGGAGAAGGGTGAAGTTTAACCTCAAGAGGATAGAAGTGGACAGGCAAAACGATCCGACCAGTACCATGTATTTGTGCTGGGACTTTTACTTGAGCACTGCTCTCGCAAAGCTCGCCGAGTACGCAAATACAAAAGCAATGTCTGGAGGACGTTGAACTGGACTGCATTTTTGATCTAAAGGAGTGTGGTTCTCAGTGGAAGCATGTAACGACACTTTCAGCGAAAAATCTCTATTGGAAGCATTATGAGGACGACTTGGACATTTATCGAAGTGCCCTCGTCGCGGTCTTGCTGGCCTTTCCACAGGCGAAACGAATCCATGGAATATGCTTGCCTCACCGGACATCTGTTCAATACCTCCCTCCCTCTTACGAGAAGGACCATCGTGGAATCGATAATCGCCGCAAATTTGCGTGGTGGAAGTAGTGAATTGCACTGGGAATCGCCAAACCAACTATTCTGGACTCTGGAAGTGTTCCGAATGTTGCAGAACTCGGTACCATAAATCTTGGAACAGCTTCAATGAGTCGTCGCGCCAGCTACTTTCAACCATCACTCGGACGCCCAGGGGTTCCTGCTGTCATTCTCCCGCGACTGAAGACCTTGCATCTCGACTTTGAGGACTGTTCTCCCGGATATTCCCAAAGTAGTGGCGTTACGTACTTTCAGCGATGGGTTACCGGCGCAGTACCGAATCTTGCCATGATTTACCTCACAGCACGTGTGTATGTTGGCTAGTAGAACAACTTTTCGTTTGCGGATCGTAGCCAGATGGCGGGACATTTTGCGGAAGCTATGATCCGGGCTATACTCGCAGTAATCCCGAATCATTGTCGTCTTGTTGTACGAGAGATGCGTATCCTCAAACCCATCTGGTCCATGTTGTTGGATGTCAGCCCTGAAGGAACAGAACCGGAAAATGGAGTAGCGCGCTATGATGGAGACGTCGTTGATGTAATTTATGAAGGCTTGCGTGCTTTGGCAAATTCGTCGGACGTGGAGTTTAGGTAAATGTTGTCTAGCTAGTAACTCCCGACGTGTGCGTCAGACCTTTCAGGGAAGGAAGCTGACCTTTTCGGACTAAATTTACTCTGACATGTCGCCGCCAAGCCACCGCATTGTTCGTTTTTGTCATAAAAGGATTTTACCCCTCATGACTCAAAGAACCTACGGCAGAAAAAACACATTGAGCAACTTCCGCACACCCAATGGCTTCCATCGTGAAATCCGCCTTGCCCCTATCCGCGTCGACTCTCTCCTACTGGGCATCGTCATCCACTGTTCGCGCCCTTCCCCGACATGCCATCACTTCGACATCGCGAGGCTACAGAGCAGGTGCCGGAGCAGGTGCCGGAGCAGGCACAGCCCGTTCCAAGTGGACGCCTATGGGCGCTGCTGTGGGTGTGATTGCCGGTGTCGCTGTGTACCAGCTTGCGGTGGGTCATCACTGACTGCGAAAGGGTCATGTCGCGATTCGTAATCCATACCGCCCTTGTCACTCCAAACGCAATGATTGATCAAAAAGACATTCAGTGATCCGGAACGAAATGTTATTGAGAGTAAAGCGGCCCCTCCGGCGGAAGACGGATGGACACAAGCTCTTGGAGACTGGAAGGTGAAGACTGATTGTCTCCCATTGACACCAGGCGAGAATCTCACAAATCCCGTTTCTCTGGTATTTTTTCGCACCTACCCACTCTCTCCGGATGCCTACAAGCCCCCTCCGCGGCTTCACCCGGACGACCCATCCCTCCCTGCACGAACGAGAATGGCGAATCTCGTGTACTCTTTCCAAAACCACATCATTTCCGCACTCGAGCACGCTGAAGGACCCAACGGAGCGCGCTTCTACCGAGACACCTGGAAGCGCCCCAACGGCGAAGGCGGTGGTGTCAGCGCCGTCCTCTCAGAGGGCAAGACGTTCGAAAAGGCCGGGGTTCTGGTCAGCGTTATCGAGGGGAACTTGTCCAAGGAAGCTGCTATGCAGATGAAGTCGAGAGGTAGAGATTTTGGTCCAGCGGCAGTGGACGGCTTGAGGTTCTTCGCGGCTGGTTTGAGCAGTGTCATTCACCCGAGGAACCCTCACGCCCCGACTGCACACCTGAACTGTGAGTTCCATCACAGTAAATGCTTTGCTCATTAATGTGCTGTAATGGCGTGGGCTTTGTCCTTCTTTACCTCACACTTTAGATCGCTACTTTGAGGTGTCGGATAAGACTGGCAAAGTCCTGAGGTTCGTCCTTGAATGATGGTAACCTCGACCTGGAATTGGACCACTTACCTGCACCCTACAGCTCCTGGTATGGTGGGGGCGCCGATCTCACCCCGATCTACTTGTATCCAGAAGACGCAACACACTTCCACTCGGTGTTGAAGTCCGCCTGCGACAAGCACAACCCCGAATACTACCCAAAGTTTAAGAAGTGGGCAGACAAGTACTTCTGGAACACACACAGAGAGGAGGGTAGAGGCGTCGGTGGTATCTGTGAGTGAAATGCGGTTTCAGGTGAAGGGAGTGGCATTCAATGTCTAAGGCTTTCCTTGCATCGTAGTCTTTGATGACCTTGACCCGCCTGCACCGGGTACGGGTGACCGCGACGCCGTGTTCCGCTTTGTGGAAACTTGTGGTTCGAACTTCCCTGCTGGTTACCTTCCGATCGTACAAAAACGCAAAGATACCAAGTTCACAGAGGAGGAAAAACGGTGGCAGCAGCTTCGAAGGGGTCGATACGTGGAGTTCAACCTGGTGAGTTGATAATTCGCTCTCGGTTGTTTCAATCTGGAATGCTGAACCACGCCCCACCATCTGCTCTGAACTCGCATTCGCACTCGCACTCGCGATAGATCCACGACCGAGGTACAAAATTCGGACTCGCGACACCTGGTGCTCGAATAGAATCTATCCTGGTTTCGATGCCGCTCACTGCAAGGTGGGAATACATGCACAAGACGAAGCCTGGAACGAGAGAGAGGCAGCTAGAGGACGCATTGAAGAACCCTCAGGAATGGGTGTGAATTGTCGCTTGCTGGCCTGGTTCAACTGTGGCGTGGACTATTTTAAAAGTAGATCACCTGGTTCATTTATCATGAGCCAAGGCATTAGTCGGATTTATCGAATGAGACCCTCATCCATGATGACCTGGCCTTTCGTGTCATGTAATGGTCTTGCTGTGTCATTAAAGACGCGTACTGGGGAAAAGTACGGGCCGAGTTGCGTGGTTTTCCACCCAAGGGGTCGTGACCTCTGTGCCACGAAGCGAGAACGATGTGAGTTGATGGATCATGACCGCCATTTACATATTTAGTGCTTATAGTTTAACGTAATTAACTGCGTCTAGTCGTCTTCACTTGAGCCCCCTAAAAGCTCGCTTGCTCAAGCTTACGCATGACATTTCTCCAAGTTGCGACGCTCAAAATACCATAAATCCACCAGTTTCAGTCATTATCCTTTCCAATACATGTTCTTGAATTCCGGAAACTGAATACCAAGCCATTCATTGCTAAATCTGGACGAAAGTGGATTCTCGAAGGTGGGTAAAACTGGTGCCGGTGTTTGGTGGAGGAATGATCAACAACTGCTGCCCCGAAATCCACGTCAAACAACTTTGCCATTGTCGCGTTGGAAAAGACCGCAAAGCCTCCAAATAATCTCGGATTTCCGTTGACCCTCATCGATTCTTTCAAAATGCGCTGCTGGCTCTCCACCTGGGCCGCGTACCCTGAACTATTAAGTCTTTTCTTATGCGACTGGCAATTTGTCCCACAGGGAGGCTTCGCATTTCTTCCATTGTGAAGAACGTGTTGATTGACGCCGCTGCATTGCCAATGTATGCCGTCGAACTTCCCTTTGGAAGAAGATGGGGTTCCGAATTTTGAACCAATTCCTGCATATTTGCGATATTAGTGATTTGGAACGTCTTGGAGCGGCTCACTGACGCCGCCCAGGTCTGGCAGGATGTGACGAGGTTGTTGTACCATGCGCACAGGACGTCTCCGTCAGAAAAGAACGGCTTCTTTTCTTCTAAAGACATGTCAAATTTTACCGTGGATAGATCTGCGGAGAGAAGATCCCGTAGTGCGGCTGCTTTGATCTTTTGGAAGACGGCAGCAGGGATGACGAGTGTGCGACCTTGGTCCCTGCGGTTCATCATTTGTTCCCAGACAAGTCCAACCGCGAAACGTATGAGTGAAAGCCCGGTGAGTTCTCTGTTTGCGTGCACAAAAGTCTCTCCTTTGGTCCCCTCCGGCAGGGGTTCCCCGATTGATGCAACTGGATCGAAGTAGTACTCAAAGAACTCGCGAATATCATCGCCGCGACCATCCATTTCAGCAGACCAGGCTCGCAGGAGAGTACCCAATCCCTTTGCGTGTCGTTGAGGGGGAGAATGACCAACGTTGCTTCTGTGAACGTCACGATTTCAGGGACGGGGAGTGGTTCGTCCGAGGTGGTCCAAAATTCTAGTCCGAGTGTGGCATTCTCTTTCATCAATGGCAGAAAATCATTCAATTCAGTTCCATAATCGAGAAACCATGCGTTTGTCTCGTCGCGCGTACGGCGTGTACGTCGCGGGTGCATGATACTCGAGGTTATTGTTCTCCTGTTGAAGGGGATCGATGTCAGATATCCCTGGTCTGTAAACTGTGCATCTCAAATGGAAAGTACCAACATTCAGTCGAATTCGAGCACCCAGTCTCCTCCACCTGGGTCTATCGAATAATCTTTCGAGGGCGCTGATCAGCTTGTCTCCATCCAAACAGCATCGAATCGGAAGATAAACTGAAAATTGACATTTCGGAGGATCCGATGATCTTCGAAGCTCCCGAGCGGAATCACCGTGTCGGTAGGGGCGCGAGGTGGCGACGTGGGCTTCGATGACAGAAAGCTGAAAAGAAAGGACATCGGTCTCTATTTCGCCTGTGTCGCGGCGGGAGGGAGAGCAGCAGTCGGCCTCCAGAACCCGCACGTTCACATTTTCGGCTCTCCGCTGGTCTGGCAGTGTCTCGGAAAGATAGAAAGTCCCCTGTTGAGTAAGTGGCAATTGATCTCATGGCATGGCCCGTTTTCGACACCCCATCATCTTGGGGAAGGAATGATGGGCCTTTTGAGCCCCTCCTTGAGTGGAGCCAATCCAATCCTCGGTCCTACCGGTTTCACACCATCGCCCACCCAACTCGCCATATCGTACAGTCCCACGACACTCTGCAGAAACACACTACCGAGTAGAGAATCAGGGCTGTCCCACCGGTTAAACACAGGCCAGCAGTATTTGTCCTCGGTGTACCCGGTCGAGCCAGATCCTCGCGGTCAAAGTGACGTTTCGCCCACCGAGCGTAAAAGTCATGGTTGAATCGAACTTTGCGAAATCACTGCGCAGAGGACGGCCGCCGGTGGAGGCGAACGTGTAGTTGACTCCGATGGCAGCATACATTGCTTCAGCAAGGTCCTGAGGAACCGACATCAGGGCAGCTCCCGAGTCGAGGATCCCACGTCGCGTAACGTTAGCCTTCTTGGTGACAATAGGTCCGGAAGTCAGCTTGGGAACGATGAGTCCGGATTTGGGGTTGCGACTTCTGTTGGAGATGCATTTGGGGTCGAATTTGAAGAACACCGCGTTCGTTACCGCTTACGCAATACAACTTCTATCGGTTTCCATCACTTTCCAAAACATTCTACCATTCTACTGGCTTCCACCGTTACACTGACAGTTCCTTCCCTTCATTCTTCACTCGGGGTAATCCATTCCAGTCAGTTCGCCTTCCTGACCCTCTCGTAGTACTGCACCAGATTGGTACGCCTTTGAATCTCCTTTTTCGTTCGCGGACTGCACTTTCCACCGCCAACGGCGCCCGCAATAACGCCGAAGAGTGCAGCGTCAGCAGTTGACGGGTTGCGAGCGCCAAACCCATGTGTTGTCTCCAAGAATGGTGGACACTGCAGCGAGATCGGCCGGGGGGAGCGTGTGGAAGAGCTCGGTTTCCGAGTCCCGAGCTGAACACGGCAGAGAAGAGGGGAAATTGGTGTTGAGCCTTATGGATCGTTGGTAGACGCTGAATAACTCCAGATACGCACCGATTCCGTGTGAGACCAATGCGGATGTGATTCTTCGTGGCGATTTCGGAGGATGGATGTATTAGTCGTGAAACTTTGCTCTCCCCCATCACTCCAGCCGCGGATGCGATTTTGAAAGCTACCCTCAACTCACTTCGAGCGAATGAAGAATCCAATGACGATTGAAATAATGCCAGGCACGCCCTTCAGCATCTCCGCCCGCACTGTCTCCCACTCATACTGAAAGCGCTCAAACTCGAAGGAGGGTCTGAGAGGGAGACATTGTTGGGGTCGCGAGGAAACTGGTAAAGTATGACTTTAGGAAGTGGGGATGGCCAAGGTAAGAAATGGGACCCCGTTGGGGCTCGACGGATGCAGCGGGGTCGTCGCTCTGTCGTGGTTGTGTGAGACTTCGGTAAAACGGTAAAACCGTTCCTTCTTGCCCACGAAATTCGACCCTTGCCTTGTTTGCGGCAGAACACAACGCAAAACGAAGAGATAAACACGGAGAAGTTGCAAAACTAACGAGGTTGAACATGAGCTTAGTTGAACTGGTGATGCCATTGGGCCGGGCTCTGACGCCCACAACGCGCGTGCCGTTCATGCACCCAGCGATGCCCCGGCTCCGACCGCAAGAGTTTGCGCTGCTCACGGTCAGCGTGGAAGTCAATGCCTCTCCACGGCTTTGGTACACGACATGCGTGTTTCAGTTGTGGACTGTCGGCGGTAGTACTAGGAAGTGCCCGTCACCTTCGAACGCAGCGGCAGCATCTCGGCTTGGGTTGATCAGGAGTGTCGCGGGCTGGTGAGTTGGTCTCTTCGTGTGGTTTCCTGTACGTCGTAACACAGCACTTCCGCTGAATTACATGATAGCCCATGATGTCCCAATTGCAACACGCTCTGTAGTGTCCCCAACACAGAAAACGTATACCACCGACGCGGTCAATACATTGGTGAACTCTTTGGACGTGGCGTTCCAATTCCCCGTGGGTTCATTACACCAAGCTGACGTTGCGAAATCTCCGAAGGCGTACGTCAAACCGGACTCTCAACGCACCGCATTTTTCTCGGACAAATTTTGATGGAACTTTGTCTCCGCCAGTTGAATCCCAGGGGACTTTGGTAAGCCATCTTATCTTCGCCAAATTTTGCACAACGGCTCTTTGACCTTTCCGAAGTTTCAAAGAAAAGGCCAAAGATTCAAAGTACTATTCCCCGAACAGCTCTGAACGCCATTGGATACAGTGTGAGTTTTTTCCCGTGATGAGAGGAGCCGGCGAAGAGCGACAAATTAAGCAGAGCAGAAACGTTGCATCTCGCACAATTCGAACAACTCCAAGAGATTCAGTTAAGGTTTCCATTTCTTCACGTCAACCCCAGCCAGAAGCGCCACTGCGACGCGCTAATGCAACACACTGCTTGGAACAGGTTCGGCGTCCGCTCAACGAGCGCCACGCCACGGTGAGGCCTATGAGGGACTCTGAAGACACAGGACCGTGGTCAGGCCGTGCCAACAAATCCAAGACCGTCCACGCTCCCCCTCTTCTCAGGCGCCGCCATGACGCCCGTGAATCACTCCCCGCTCTCTCCTGCCGCGCCACTCTTCCGCCTTCTCGCGCTCCCAACCGAAATCATCCAACGCATCGGCATATTATGTACCGACGCACCCCTGGCATTCCCAACATCCGCGCTCAATCGCCACCTGCGCGACATCTTCTCCCATCCGACGAACATCGCCACGCGCGCGCTTCGCCACTTCTCAACTCCCGAAGCTGCCTTGCTCGCAGAATCCCTCCGCGGGGACGCGCCCGTCCTGGCGATTCTGTGTCGACACGCGAACGTGACTATCCCTGCTCCTGCTCTCGGACGCGCCGCGTGGGCGGGCCATCTGGCCGCTGTGCAGTGCCTATTGGACGCCGGTGCCGACCCAAACCGCGGCGAGAACAACCAGGCCATCGTCGCAGCCGCGTACCGGAAGTCAGCAGATATAGTTCGGGTGCTCCTAGACCATCGTGCGACGAACATTCAGGAAGCGCTTTCGATGGCGGCGCAGTGTGGCAGTGTGGGCTGCGTTCGTGTGCTCCTTGAGCACGGCGCACGGCCCAACGGGCTCATTCTCTGGGGCGCCGTCGCGTCGGGCGTGTCAGAGGTTGTTGAGGCGCTACTACTGCATGGAAAAACAGTCGAAGTTGATGCCAACGTGGGGCCTCGAGATCTCATCTTTGCGGCAGTGCAATGTGGTTATGCAGAAACCACGAGGCTTCTTCTCCACCACATACCTGAGACGCACGCGTTTAAGGACGAGCTGGCTGCTCTTGCTACTTCCAAGGGATATGCAGACGTTGAGAAGATCTTGTTGGACAGTCACTTGGAGCCGGCAACATGAATCGGGGAAGCAGGAAGGCTATCCGTATCGCCATTCAGAGGGGGTACGACGGAGTGCTGCAGGTGTTCAGAGAGAGAAAGTTTTGAAATTGATGAGAATAAAACCGGTCATGGACATCATCTGTAATTTTGTGTGTGTACGAGCACTAACATGAGCATGTTATCCTCTTCGAGAACCATTGCTTCCGTGGGTACGCGACTCGGTGCTTCTCCACCAAAGTCGCAAACTTACTTATCTGTTGAGGGCTTCTGATCCATATATTATTGTTTCATGTTTGACACATTTTCCGGTGAATGCGAGGTTGGTCGCCGTACGCGTCGACGACACAAGCGTTGTGTTTTATGGCACTAAACCGTGTTCTACTCAAACTCTCGGTTGTCCAATTACCAAATTGTTGCCAGCTTTGTTCGTCTGATGGTGCTTAGATAACGTTCCCCCACCTCCGACGTTAACAAGTGTGCGCTCCTCGTCTCGCAGCTGTTAATTTCCCAGATTCAGAATCTGGATAAATCCCCTCCACGTTCCAAAAGTCCACCCGACAAACCGTCTTGTGCCTCGACCAATGCGCCTTGTGACAAGTGCTGTCACAGTGCATCACCAACATGCACCGAGCACACTTTTACTTCAGAGTGAGGTTGGAATATCCCACCGCCGCGCATACTGATTCAATGGAACTCAATTTCAACGATTCCTTATTATTGCGCCACCTTTGCCGTAGCTGTGCTTCCCGCTGTGCCTCGTCCAACTTCAAATTAGGGATCAAATCAAATGAGATTTCAAGTGCAGTCTCCGTTGCACTCGTTCCATGTTTTCGAAATTCCTTGGTCTCGGAGATGCCAAGACTGCAAGTTCACTCCACATCACGAAACACCAAAGAAAAGAGTGGATGATTTTTCTTCAGGTCTTCGTACCAGAGCACGGAGTCCCTATCCATATCAGTCATGAGTGATTGAATAATGGTGAGCTAATCCTCCAGGCGCGGAATATGTGCGTTTGCCATCGTAATACGCCAGTACCGCGAGGATTCCCGAAGACAGCATTTGAATAAGCCGCGGAAAGAGCTGAAGCGACGGCTCCAGAACTATCCTTCGAAATGTGTGGGACCCGTCCATACACCTCCCAAGGACTGTGAGCTTCATCCTCCATTCGAAGTCCGGCTCTGAAGAGTGGTCGATGCCACTGTTGTGCGCACATCACCAACAATTGTTTTCGAACATTCGGTTCTTTATATTGCTTTATTTCATACAATTTATGTGCCACAAATGTAATTAAGTGAAATCACATTCGTTTAACAACAATCTGCGCACCATTTGATTAAAACCATCGGTCCATCACCAAATTGCTACCATGATATTTATATACTGTGATCTAATTACGCGAAAAGTCATTATCTCACACGTCCAAACCCCGCCGTGTCAACCCTGACACCTCGAGTACGGACAAAGAACACCTACAACGAGCGACGAAAACAAACAAATAGAAACAGCGAAGAGAAGATTGACATGCAAACGCTCCTTCCCACATCCAACGAAGCACAATAAATGATCCCAAAGCAAAGCTCAACGGGGCTTTAACGTCCTCTTGTCCCCTCCCTCCACAACCAAAACACCCTGAAAGCTCCCAACAATCAGACCCGGCCAGCCGAGGACCGGAGTCCACGACCCACGCATGGTCATACCACAACACCTGCCATCATGCCCCGACTCAACGCCCGACTCCGCCACTCCACGAGCCGCTCTTTGGCCTTATCCCACCCCCATCGCGCCTCGCCCTCGGCTTTCCCCGAACTCCAATCGATTCCGGCACCGCGCGCACTCCACCAACGTTCGCCCGCCGCGGCGCCACGGGGCCATAATGTGGGGTCGAGACTGCCAGAGTCCGTGGTCACGAGGGGTGCAACAAGTTCGGCGCCGAGCAGGGGAGGCACGTCGGCGACAGAGGAGGAGGAAAGAACGGAAGCGGCTGGGTCGAGGAAGTGGAAGTGGCGAGCGTTTTTATAGTGTGAGCACGGATTGGAGGGGTCGCTGTTCAATTGGGTGTTCAACTCGCTGCGTGTTTGAGGACCACAATACTGGTTCAGCTGCAACTCACCTCACACCACCCAACCCACACTCGACACCACCCCACGATTCCCCACCTACCACAACTTTCACGCCTTGCTTCACAGCTCTCTTGCCGATGTCGCCGTCCCCCTCCACCATCAACACCACGCCCTCCGTTCCAACTCCAGTCCCGGACCCCGCACCCTCACTCCACCACGACTCATGCACGACCATCACTTTCCCCAAATTCGCCATCTGGTTCCGCGCCGTTGCCGAAAATACCGCCAAGATGGCCTCCGCTGTGACGGTGCCCGAGTCGGTGGCGTTGAAACTCGGGTACACCGCGCGCACACGTTCCAGCGTGACGTTGGCGTACAGGCGGCGGTAGCACGCGAGCGAGTACCGCGAGGAGGAGAACCCAACGTAGACGTACGGGTCGATATAGGCGTCGGCGAAGAAAGCCAGGAGTGCGCGCAGGATGGTGGGGAGGTTCGGGTGCAGCAGGTCAAGTTGGGTCGTGCCCTCCTGAAAACGTCAAGGATAGTTAGCGTGGGCACCAAAATTGCACACGAAAAGCACAGAGCTGGTCCTCACCTCGCATTGCACAACACCCGCTGGCCATCCCGCCGCCCATCCCTCCACGCCACCAGGCATCTCGACACTCGGCACAACGCGCACGCCCCTGTCCGCGGCGTACTCGACCAGGGCCTTGATGCCGTCGGACGTGTACGCTTCCTGCGGCGACGCCGCTCCCGCTGCAAGGGGGCGCAGGCGGGCGTCCGTGATGTTGAGTGGGAAGTACTAGTGGTGGCGATGCAGCATTTTTTCGTGAACGCATTGGCTGACGTAGACCGCGAGAGACCAACTCACCTCCCCGGCGACACCCATACGGACCACATTTAACCTCGCCCACGTCGCGCCGTCCACAACACTCCTCAACGTCCCACCCTCGGCCACACCGGCCCCACGCGTGACATCACCCACGGGCAAGAAGCGTCTCGCGCAGTCCACGAACACGCCTCTGTACCGAAACCTCGGCGCGTCGTACACCTCCACGGGGGCCGCGAACACCGCAAACGCCTGTGGCGGAGCGCGGGCCGATGGGTCCAGGAAGGGAACGCGGGGTGCGGGGGAAAGCGTCCCGCCGTCACCTGTCACGGCGGTTCGGACAAGCTGCGACAGCGTGTCCACGCCCCGAACGGCACCGACGGCGCTCTCGGCGACCAGCACGGCAGCAGACCCGTCCGAAGGTACACGGAGCGCAAAGGCCTCCGACTGCGCGTGCAAGGGGATCGCGGCGTCGGTGTACGCCTGCGAGAGGAGCTGTAGTTTAAGGGAGGGGTACGGTATCACCGAGAACCCCGGCATGGTCGTCGTGGTCGCGTTGGGCGAGGAAAGCATGCCGTCCCCTATTATGTACACATACAGCTCCGTGACGACTTTGGACCCGTTCCCCCTCGCGAACGACGCGAATGTGGCTGCCAGTGTCATGTTGCCGGCCGGCGTCGCTGCGTCTCCCGCGGGTCGAAACAGGAAATCGGGGGTGCGGTCGGCGAGGCGCGTGAGCCGGAGGGATGTGGACGGGTTGGGGATTGTGGAGAAGGCGGGGGAGATGAGGAGGGGGAGGTATGTGTTGGTGGTGGTGTAGGTGGAGGAGAAGGGCAGGGGTGGGGGGTAGGGGGTGTAGGAGAGGTAGGAGGGGAGAGGGAATAAGGGGATGTAGGAAGGTAAGGAGGTGCCGAGGAGGGAAAGGTTAGTGCCGGGGATGGGCGGGAACGGTTGTGGGAGGGTTGTGAGCGCGTACAGTGCTGGTTCGTGTGAGTCGGTGTGGGGTGTGAATGTGGTCAGGTGCAGGCCGGGAACCCACCCCCTAACAACAAAACTCACCATCAACCTCCCCCTTCATCCTCCCCCCCCAAACTCCCACCCCCACACATCCCGCCCCCGCCACAAGCGCCACGACAGCCAGGGCGACATACCGTCTCCTAACCCTCCTCAGCTCGGACTTGCGCACGATCAGCACTTCCGCGTCACCCTGTGCGTGGATCGAGGCCGAGGGGTCGTATGCGACGGCCACGGCGGGGCCGACTGAGGTAGAGGTGAGGAGGCGGCGGTACCATGGCAGCGTGGGGGAGGGGGCGGTGGAGGATGAGGTGAGGTGGCCAGCGCGCCCTAGGTGGGGTGGGCTGGCGAGGTATTTGGGGTTTCCGTGGCCCCACTCGGACGAGCCGTCGCTTACGGAGGCTGTGGATGTGTACGAGTCCGGTGCGGGCGGGGGGGAGAGGTGTGAGTGTGGGGACGTGGGGGACATTGGGTGTCCCCCAGCCGCGGCACCCCCACCCCCACCCCCGGCACCGGCGCCGGCTTGGGATGATGATGTGGAGGAGTGCCAGAGTCTTCTCGGGGGTGGGGCGAGTGAGAGAGAGGAAGATGACGATCCGGTGCGCTGCGTGATTCGCGGGGGGTATGCAAGGTGGTTGGAAGGGTCGGGCGGTGTGGAGGACGAGGAGGACGTGACGGAGGAGGAAGAAGAGTTTGAAAAGGGGATGAGTGAGCGGTGGAGTGAGGATGCGAGGAATGTGCGGAGGCGGAGTGAGGCGGGTTGCGGTTGTGGAGTTGGTATGGGTGGGGAGGTGGAGGCCGTGGGGAGTGTGGGGGATGTTGGGGATGTTGGGGCTGCGTTGATAGGAAAAAGCCGGTTGATGGGTGAGGATCCAGATAGTATGTGGGTTGGAAGGCGGTCGGTCGGGTGAGCATGGACACAACTCCACCAATCCACCGTTCAGGCACCTCGTCGACTGGACACGCCAACCATCGCCCCACCCTCCACCCTATCACACTGAACGTACCTCTGCTGCCCCCTCTCGCCGCCAAGCTCAACCATCCCCCCCCCCCTGACGACTGCGACGAGTCCAACCCGCCCTGCACTGCCCCCGGCACCTGCAACGTGGCCGGCATCGCCACGTTCCCCGCACTTCCTCTCCACCCCTGCGCGCTGACCAGCTGGATTGCACTTCCACTCGACCACCCCGAGTAGTCCGACTGCGACACCACGCTGGCACTCGAGTCCAAGTCTGCCAGGTCTGTGCCACTCGCGCTCCTCTGCTGCAGTCTTGCTCTCCCCGTCGTCGCCCCACCCGCGCCCTCCGCCCACTCGCCCTCTCTGCCTCGTGTCCCTCCCCCGTCTCCTCTCTCGTCTCCCCGTGTCGCCCTCTCCACGTCGTCGTCTTCCGTCTGTCCGCCCATCGTCTTAGCCTTCACACGTCCGCTGTCCTGTCCGTTGCTCTTCCGGTCTCTTTCTCGTGCTGTGTCCCCTCGCTGTGCACTTTCGTGGGTGTGGGACAAAGGGACCTTGGATCGCACGCTTATTTGGGTTTTCCCGATCAGTCCACTCGGCTGAACTTCCCTCTTATTTCTCGTATCCACGCCGCACTACTTTACAGGTGCCATTATTATTTCCACTTTGTATCTACAGCAAGATGCTCTCAAACTCTGACCACCGCCAAGGACCCTGCAGTCGTCGACCCTGCAGTCGTCGACCCTGCAGTCGTCGACCCTGCAGTCGTCGACCCTGCAGTCGTCTCAACATCCCAAAAAGGGCATCGAGCAGTTCTGCCCGCCAGCATCCGCCACCCAAAACACGTCAAAGGCGCTCTAGCTCTCTATCCACTTCAGTTTCAGTATTTCAGAGCGCGAAGTCCTTCGGTTGCCTGAGTGTGCTTATACACATCGTCGTGTATACAAGTCTTGGCTCGTCACAAAAATTGCCGAGCCCAATTCATTCACATAAGAGTGCAAGCTCTCCCCACTCACCGAAAATCCCCGTCCAATTTTTCCCGCTTGTGGGAGCAGGTCCAGGTAAATATTCCCGGACATGCACGGCAGCGGCGACCTACTCGAGTGGGCGAATGTGGTTGCGATACTATGTACGCTCATTTTAAGGAAGTGTGTGTAGAATTGATTACTGGACAAAGCGCCAAGTCGTTGAGAAGATTAGAATTACGATGCGTATTGGGAGGACGAGGAGTTGTTTTTGTGGCACCAAAAAGAAGGGTATTCTTTTCTTGACTTGCCAAAAACGTAGCTTACATTCACCATTGGAGATCTTTTCAGCGAGTTACCTTACTCTACGTAAACAATGACAAACATAAGGACAAGATAGGACGCGGACGTACCGACCTTAATGGGTCAAATACTGAATGAATCAAAAGCAATAGTCCACCTTGATTCAAATTAGCTAACATGAGAGGTACAACTTCTATGACATTCCTTAACATTTGTATGCAATTTTGAGCCATATCCATCAGCTTGAGCCTGTAACCACTAACTCAGATGCATTTTAACCCTGTCACATGGTGAAATGGTAACTGCAAACACATATCAGTTATGAAACAAAACAAGAGAGGTGCTACTCCTGGCAAATTAATACTCATGCATTTGCAGCAAAAGCAGGTGTGTTTTATTATGCATTCTGGAATGGGGAGGGGCAAGGAGGAAGATGGTGTTGGAAGTAGTAATGATGTCATCAGGAAGCAAAGAACAGAATCCTCCCACTTTCATGCATAACACACCTTGCTGTATGAGTGGAAAAATCACATAAGGTGACTTGTCATCCATGTACAGCCAAAATAGTTGACTTGCATACAGAAACAGCACTGTACCACATCTCACCACAAATTTGCTAGGCAACTCCTAGTGATGGGTGTTTCCCCAATCCCCATGCTGGGTGGATCTCACAACCAACATTTCTCATATGTCAAACATATCACAACTGTTATCCAGTGAAACAGTGAAAGAGACATTAATGGCCAGATTATATGCACATCTTTGTAATGAATCCAACAAACCCAGCAGAAATTAAAATCACACCCTCCAGAGATGTAAATGAATGGTGCTTGGGAATATTTCATGTCACAGGACTATGAAAGATTAGAAAAGCAGTGAAAAAAATGTGGTCATGATCTCCAATGAAAAATTCAATCCTTCTGCTTGTGAAAAAAGCAGCTTGCTGTACTGAGTGCATCAATTTAGTCTCAGACACTCCACCCAAATAAAGCCAAAAAGAGTTGTGATGCATCCAGAAAAACACTGTGCCCCATTTGCACACCATTCAATAGATGGCAATTAGGATTCCCTGATTCACCCATGCTTGGTGGGTCCCAAGATACAAGAGTTGGATCTTGCAAATGATAACTTATGACATCAACTGCCATTACTTTGTGATCCACAACTGCATGTTGTTCCTGCAAAAACTAGTAAATGGGCAACCATGCAAGTGGCAAAGGTGCTGCTTTAACTCAAATTTATGCCCTCAATCTTGTCATGCTTATCCTACTTCATAGGCTAAGCATTGTTATCTGCTATACACACATCATTAAGTGAAAAGTAACCGCACACACCCAAAGTTATACACTCAAATTTTCCTGTACACTTCATTGCTGTGAGAGTGATACCATCCAGGAAAGTGGCCGTCATCAGTGCACAGTACAAAGAAAAGGAGTCATACTTGTGGTTGAGCAAAACCTAGTACAAAGTCTGGTTCAAAAGAGATGGTATCTTTTCCTGCAATGACCTCACAAAACAAGCACACTCAAAGAACAGTTTTCAAGGATGTGTAGCTTATGGCTACAACTGTCTCATTGTCCTGGAGGAAGAATATATATGCAGCATTTATTATCATTACATGTCATTATTACCCCTCAGATTAGCATTATGTTTTGCAGCTGCTCACCCCACTGTGCTGCTGAAAATACAACCACAACAGAATTTCTCCATTTGGCTTCAACAGAACCTCCTTCTGCCCATGCAGCAGGACAACAGGAAGGTGACAGTGAGTTTGGGGCAACAACCACAGCAGAGTTCCAGCAAGGCAGGATGGTGAATGGGAGTCAGACGTATAAGAGAGGTGGGGAGATGTGTCTTTCCCAGATTTCATCTGTTGGTGGTGCTTGAGGGAGTCAAGGTGCTGGACCAGGTCCAATCAGATGAGCTCTGGTTGTGTTTGCCCAACCAGACTACTGGCTATTTTCTTTTTCATATACACGCTGCATCCAGTATGCAGGTGCCGCTGCTAGTTTTCTGACTTGTGATATTTCAAAACTGTCATCACCACCTGCTGTCGTCATCTCAACGTCCCAAAACGAAAACACGAACGCTCCCTGCACCGTTTGAATCATTTCCAACGTTCGGCCCTTGCCGTCGCCTGTGTTTGCCGCGGCGGAGGGTCAACCAGTTTTTGCCGGGACATTTTCCCCGTGGGACCGGTTTATTTCAGTAGTCCGCACCAAGGGGAAGGCCAAGAAAAGCATCGCGAACCTGCTCGAGCCTCGCTTGAAACAGTGCGATGGCGAAGGAGTTCGTTAGTTTCAAACTCGAAGAGTTTCAGTCGCTTTATGAAACGACGGTGGACGTCAATCTCGCTGATTCCGGCTGCCATCCAGTTGAGTTTCTCTCCTCCTCCTTCCTGGTTTTCCTTACTAACCGCGTGTCTCCACCGTCTATCCACGAAATGGAAAGGTAAAACTGTCCGAGTTGGTCGATTCCAAGGAGGGGGTGGACGCACTGTTGGACTGCGATTTGCACTACCCGTGAGCATGAGACGCGCTTCAATGTCTCTTTGGGACAAATTTAATATCCAACGAGCCCAATCAATCTCCTGGCTCAAGGGCTGTTGGTGGGACGACGGAGCTGCGAGATGCCATCGCCGATTTTGTCGGCATTTCCGGCCCACAGAAATCCGAAACCGTTCTGGTCACCGTCGGGGCAGCCGAGGCAAACGCCATCGCTGTGGCGAGCCTCGTGAAGCCAGGAGACAACGTACTCGTGATGAGTCCTGGGTATCAGCAAATTTCGGGGCTCGCAACGAATATTGGGGCGAAAATTCACGAGCTGCGGTTCAAGGAGCCAGTTTCGGCAGGCGCACCTTGGACCTTGGACCTTAATTTAGTCCCGATAGGCGTTCGCTTTTCTGTCGTAGCGGTGAACAACCCCAACAACCCGCTTGGTCGCATCCTCAACACCGACGAAATGCGGGCTGTTGTTGAAATTGCAAAGCGTTCAGGAGCGTGGCTCCTCTCTGACGAAGTTTGTGAGCTGCCGTTTCTCCCACTCCCTCATTTCTCGCTCCCGCTCATCCAGGCCTGGACGTTCATATTGTCGCAGATCGTGGCAGCGAGCGCACTTCAGATGAAGTTACACCGAGCTTTTGGTCCATGTACGACAAGGTAGTGTGCGTGGGCTCCCTTTCCAAGGCGTTTGGTCTTCCCGGCCTTCGTGGTATGTTGCTGTGCAGTTTTCTTCAAGACCACCGTGGTTGATGTCGATCTGATATCAAACCCAGTTGGGTGGCTCTGCGCACACCCCGACCTGATCCAAAGCTTCTGGCGCCGCCACGAGTACCTCACCATCTCCACTGGCATACTCTCAATGCACCTTGCCACAATCGCCGTCCGCCCAGCCACCCGAGCCCGCCTCTTTGCTCGGAACCGCCAGCTTGTGCGTGAGGGATACAAGCGGCTCGAAAAGTTCGTCACGGAGCACAGCGACGTTTTGGAGATGTCAGCGCCAGACGCGACCGCGTTGGGGTTTGTGCGGTTCAAGGGCATCAAACTCACGAGCGAGGAGTTTTGTCATGAGGTGCGAAAGCGGGCAAGCGTTTTGGTGGCCCCGGGGGCGCATTTTGGTGCCGAGAGCCACTTCCGAATCACGCACGGTGTTGTGCCCGAGATGCTGGAAGATGCGCTCGGGCGGCTGAGCGAGGTGGTGAGGGATCTGCAGAGAGGTTACCCCGTGTAAGAACTGAAGCGCAGGAGCCAAATAAAATCAACACAGGTCCGTCTGGGCGCGTGCCTTTCGAAAATGTTCTCGTTGCCATGCGCTCAGCCATCATCCGATCCCTACCAAGGACGAAAACGAGTCCAAATGTCTGGCGTGCCCGTTCCCGACCTTTACCAGGAGGACAATACCAGGAGGACGCCAGCTGCACCACATTGCTCACGCTCACTCTCCAACCCCGTGCGCTGAGAAACTGAACTATCCTTGTACTCGATTGCTCGGAGTTGTACTTTGTAGGCTGGAGCGAGAGTACTGCAGTCACAAATACACACGCAGTTGTCGAGTCCGTTTCTGTGAGGTTTGTGTCACTCGCTCTTCATCACTGCAGCACTC
The DNA here is from genome assembly GCA_001574975.1 of Gonapodya prolifera JEL478. Lineage (NCBI taxonomy): Eukaryota > Fungi > Monoblepharomycota > Monoblepharidomycetes > Monoblepharidales > Gonapodyaceae > Gonapodya > Gonapodya prolifera. Next base: position 260,162 of record KQ965751.1, on the reverse strand, counting down.
TTCCGTCTGCACGCCATCATTCCCGCGGCCCTTTCGCTTGTGTGGTTCGTCGTTTCCTTGTGTTAATGCCCTCTCTAAGACGACCAGTTTCTCCAGCCATTGTCCGCAACTTCTCTCTATCTGCTTCCTTTTTTTGCAGGTCCAGTCGCGCGCTTGTCGTCTGCAACCTTCGATGTGGGACAAAGACGTCGGGACGTTGAACTGTCAGAAGGAAGGAGTTTTTCTTTTTATTTGATGGCATTCGCGGTCTAGAAGGAATGCCGCGTCTGGTTTTCCTTCCACGTGGTGAGACGAGATTGGAACTTATGTGGTGCGAATGGTTGAAATTTTTGCGACTGAAGAAGGCTTCAAAGAAGGCACCCTTCCAAACCATGCAGGGGAGAAGCATTCAAGAATCGCACATCCCCGAGTTCTGGGAGGTGGGCGATCGAGACGTGCAATGGTCGACGGAGCAACTGGGGTGTTTCGCGGAACCTGGCGAGGAATACCTGTTGCTCTCAAAAGAGTGATGCTACCTGGCACAGAGACGCATGCCGCAGTGGATGCCATTCGAGAGGACGAGGAGTCATCACAATCTGCCGAATCGATGCATCCATCGCCAGAGGCCGATGGGCAAGACGAAGAAACCGACCAACTGTGCAGCCGACAGAAGAAGGATGGGCGGAGACCGCCGAACTTGAAGACAGAGATGAATCTCGGTCCACTCTCCAATCGGCACCAGCTTCCGTAGCGCCTGATGAGCAAGACTTCAGGCAGGTGAGCGAATACAGCGATCCGAATTAATTGTTTTCTCGCTCGTGGTATGCAATTTTTGACGACCACTGTCTGCGCAGATTTTCGACACTAAAGCCCTGACCTGGTAATCGATGACATCCCCTTTCGTACTGCCGCTCTGCGGAGTGGGGAATGACATCAATGATCGCCCTTACCTATAACTCCCATAATGGAGCGCGGAAACGTTCTTTCATACCTTGAGTCCATTCACGATGAAGATAAATTACATGTTGAGGTTTTAGGCCTGGTAAGTGTGGTCAGTGTTTCTAATTTTGCCGCAATCGACTAACCAGTACTGCATCCCTCGTAGCTCTTTGATATTGCCAGGGGTATGTCGTACCTTCACAACGTCGCCTACATTCTACATGGCAACCTCAAACCAGAAATGTGTTTGTCAGCGATGCCAACCATGGTGTCATCACAGACCTTGCGGGATTTACAAAGTTTGAACTCTGCCCTGGTTGGGACAAGCACACTCTGTCAGCGCATGCACTCAGCTATCTTCCACCTAGCAGCTCGGTTCTGTGCTGGGTTTAGAAATGGGAGGCGAAGTTTCAGACATGGATTCCGTCTGCACCTCATCCTTTGTGACTGTGCCAGGGAGCCATCTCCAGCTGCCGAGAGAGACGCAAATGGAGATCATCTTGATTTCGAAGAGGGTGACCAGAATGGGGGACTGTCAGTCAGAGTCGATGCAGGAAGCACAAACGGAGAAAGTTTTGATTCTGGAGATCAGGGGGACCAGAACGGGGAACTTTCAACCGGAGCGGATGGAGAAGATGGCACAAGAGCTGTGGAACATTCCGTCACCACTGACCAAGAAAACAACACCGCGAAAATTTTACTGACAGGCGAAGGGGATGTGTACGCTTTTGGGATGCTGATGTGGACTGTGAGTGCCTCAATGGGACTGGAACTCCAATTTACCCTCAAATGATATGAATTCGTCTTTTTTGTATATAGCTTTGGACACTGCAACCACCAATTGGTGATTTTGACGAGCTCACGGCAATTTTCCAAGGAAGTAGGCCGGAAGTACCTTGCACTATGCCGCCAGCAATGGTTGACTTGATGCACGCTTGCGGGTCACATGATCCAGGAAACCGTCCAAAATTTCATGATGTTACTGTGCTGATTGGGGACATCCTAAAAGATGTGTCTGGACAAATGGCATTGTTCCTACTCAGAAAGATCTCCCTCTTCGACCTCCACTTTCCAATGATGATATCTAAAGGTCAGCGCCGTCGATGCTTCATTTCTAAGTGATCCCAACGCTGTGCCTGAACATGCCCGCGCTCTGTGCGCCTGTTGGGATCTTGAGACAGCTGTACGCTGGCTCCGGCGCGCTGCAACGCTTGGAAATGTCGAGGCGCAGTATGAGCTTGCAGTTTGGTGTCGGAGTGGAGTTGGTCTTCACTGCCGTGAACCAAGCTTGCCGGTAGAATGCATCACAAAACCCATTTTGGGCGGGAATGTTGTCGGATGTAGTTGGATGCTAGGGTGCAACCAGATGTAACCGAATGTCAGCCAAATACATTCATGTAAAAATCAGGGTGCTACCCAAATGTCTTCAGATGCATTTGGATGTGGGGCAACATCCAGAATGCAGGGGTGACATTCTGAATGTTGGGAATGCAACCGAATGCATCCAATAATATTTAAATGTAGCCAAATGGCGTTTGATACATAACTGCTGAGGCGGCGTAGTGTTTGCTTGGTGGGTGTGTCGGGGGGGGGCGGTCGCGGGGGGGTTCTGCGAAGTGTCTACGGGGAAGGCCGGGGGGCACGCAGGCGGCGTGCAGGTAATGAGTATGGGTGAAACACGGGGTACGAGTACGAGACGGGCAGTCACACCGAGTGACCAGGGGGTGACGACGGGGGGGTTCCGAAGCAGAGCTAGTTTTGGGTAGAGCTGAGCTTCCNTTGTAACAGATACAAAGTCGTCTATAAATCGCCTAAATTCTAATTTACGCTNTGTCTTATCCGCTTATGAGAGGTGGTTGCGTGTGATTTCGTTGACGTGTCGGTGTGTGGAGGGTGGCCTCAGCGGAATAGGACTCAGCAACCTGCGAGGTGCGCCCAAGCCCCTCGCAGGTGCTACCAAAATGGCGAAGGCAATGAGAGATGAGCAGTTGGGGATCCGTCATGCCGCAGAACAGGGGCACGCCGCGGCACAAAGGAGTCTTTGTTCAGCTTACAAAATGGGCAAAGGCGTTGAGCAGGATCTTTGCGAGGCATTGATGTGGCTCAACAAAGCCGCAGATCAAGACGATAATGTCGCTCGGAACATTCTCGGCATGATGTACATCACCGGGGAACGCGACGTGAAACCGGATATTCTCAAGGCCAAGGAGCTCTTCCACACGGCAGCGGAACAAGGATGCCCTTGCGGTGCTTTTAACCTTGCGTATTACTTCCACCTCCGTGGACTACACGTGGAACCTCCTGACTTCCGCGAAGCTGAGGATCTTATGGCAAAGTCGGCGCACTACGAAAATGCACTTCGTTGTACTATTGTCATTGTTCACGAGCGCGATTGGGGCGAATGGGTGAAAGACGAGCTCAAGGCAGCGGAAATATATGAGACCGATGATGAGTGGCCGGAATCAAAGACCCTGCTTGGAAAGATGTACGAGGACGGACGTGGAGAGCTGGACCAGGATTTGAACAAGGCTGCGCAGCTGTATACCGAGGCTGTGGTTGAAGACGTGGTGGCGAGGGGACACCTTGGACAGATGTAGGAGCTTGGTCTCGCAGAATTGACGAAAGACGTGCAAAAGCCATTGAGCTGTATGTGTCAGCGGGAACGTGGGAAGCGAGGGAAGCTTTGAAGCGGCTTAGAGCCTGATTACGTCATCCTAAGATAATCGGGTATTTTGAGCTCGAAGACGTCTTTATATGCTTTCGCGTTTCAACCAGGCATGGTGTAACTGGTTTTTCTATTCTTTATGTGAGTTTGCAAGGTCACCTCATGATATAATGGACCATCGAACGCGAATCAAATGCGTGTTGAACAATACAATCTTTACAGTATCGGCGACACAAGGGATAACCACAACAAAATCTCATGACCACTGACGATCGAAGATCTCTACTGCACCCGATAGGTTACCGAACCAGACCTACTCTCCTTCGCCACCAATCCCACCCTTGATCTTCATCCTCACCAACTCCTCCTGGGCTCCCTGTATGTTTAAGAACCCGCCCCCATGACCATGGCCCCCGATCTTCCCCGGTCCTCCCATCTGCAGCATACCTCCCTCGCTCACACCCCCTTCGGACTGCTGCGTGTCGGTCGAGTCGCTCCTCCTCGGCTTCAACAGTATGGACGAGACAGAACCTCCATCTGCCCACACACGCCCGGGTGTTGCACGAGGCCTGAGCTCGGTGGAGGGTGACGGCGCGGTCGGGGTGATGGACATGGCGGAGTTCGAGGAAGGCGAAGGTGATCCCGACGCGGTGGAAACGTGTCCGTGTGGAGAAATAGACGCCCCAGATTGGGTCCGGTGATGGCGCTTTACAGAGTCGAGGTGCAGTTGCGTTGGATCCTCCGAGACTAAGCGGCAAGCGGTGGTCAACGATTGCCCCTGCCAGGGGAAACGGGATAGCGGCGACTCACATTTCCGCTTGAGACTCCTTCCCAGTCCAGGACTTAACGTGACGGCAGTGACGACAGGCGTGCCGGATGGTGAAGGGACGAAGGTTGTCAAGACGGGAGAGCTGCCGTACACTTCAGGGTGTGCCGATCGGTTGAGGTACTGCAAAAAAAGATGGAGCGCGTCACACGGACACGTACAGAACATCGTGGATCGCTACCGACCGACCACTCACATTATTCTCCGGATTCAATTTACTCGTATGGCTCACATACTGCGCCGGATTCCTGATCTCCTTATTGGGCACGGGCGCGAGCTGCATCGCGAGCGGCACGCCGCCGACCGCGCCAAGTGCGTCATCCTCTATCACAAGCGAAGACCCCGACATGGCCGGGGAGGATACTTTCGGGAGGTCGGTGACGCTCGGCACGGAAGTGGGCGTGGCGGAGTTAGACTCGGAGAGGTCACCGGTGGAGCTGTCGGGGCCCGAGGACATCATGGAGGGAGAGTCGGGCGCGACGTCCACGAGGGCGACGGAGCGTAGGCGTGTGCCTGTGTGGAAGTGTGGGTGTTGAGCAGAGACAGGTCGGTCCAGTCCCTGTGTGGGAAACTCTGTTCCAGAGGGTGAGGTGTCCCCACTGACCCACGAAAGGGTACCGTGGTGAACAACGGGGTGCGGGTGCAGCGTCAGCGCTGCACTGGAATCCCGCCCGTCGGTGCCTTTGAGCAGTGTTGTCGTCTCGCGTTCGTGAATCGCCTCGACGGCCGCAGGGTTGCGCTCAGCGGCCAAGAGCGCCGAGACGCGGGAGATGCCCGCCTTGGTGGATCGCAGGGCGTGGGATACGGAGAAGGATTCGCGGCGGGGTGTGGTTGGAATGCCGGTGCCGGACTGGCGAGAGGGGAAGGCAGAGGGGAGACCCGGTGCCAGAGTTGCGGTGCCGAGGTCGGGTTCGGTCGCGGGAGAACCTGTCCGAGGGGACATCATCATTGTGTCGATGCTATCCATTTGCGGAGAGTCCGTGATGGCGCCGTCAAGCACCCCCACTCCCGCGGAGGAGAAGAAAGAGGCAGCGTCAAGGGAATAGTTATTCGGCGTTTGCCTCGGTGTGCGTCCCTGCAGCCCGGGCGAGCCAAGAGGCACGTCTTCCATCGCGATGTCGGATCCTGTGAAGTGCGGGGAGGAGACGCGGCGTCTTTTGGCGGGAGACGCGGAGGGAGGGAGGGAGAGGGGTTCCTGCGCGGTCTGCAGGGTGTTGAGCCATCCTGTGGCGTTGAGGTGGTTGAAAACGTTGTTGCCGAATGCCGCGACGGCTGACCCTCCACCCAAGGCGGGGAACTGGAACGACTGCACGCCAAAGACGGGCCCGAACCGGGGGCTATCAGACCCATTCGAGTCCGTGTCCATGGCGCTTCCCAGTCTCTTCCCCGTGACAGGTAACGAGGACTGTGAAGATCCCGACGTTGTCTGCGAGGCTGGCCCGTGGTGTGGCCGCCGCGAGTGCACGCTGTACCCCTCGAGCTCGTCGTCCGAGTCGGAGTCGCCGTCGCCGTCCTCGTCGAAGGCCGTGTCACTTTCGGTTTCGCGCGGGAGGGAGAAGAGCGAGGAGGACCGGCTGGGCACTCGGTTTCCTCCCAAATTGGATCCTTCTGCACCTGTGTTCGGAAGGCTTACGAGCGAGATGGAGGGGCTTCGACCCATTCTTCCATCCGACGGCACTCCCACGCCCTCATTTTGACCCAATGACTGCTGCTCCAGGTCGTTGAGAGGCACCACGAACATGCCTGCGGGGGGGCCGAACGTTTGCACGCCGTTCCTCAGTCTGGACATTCTGCTCGCGGGCGATTGGGGCATGCGTACCCTTCTGTTGGGTGGGAGGAAGTTGCGGCCGGCGAGGGTTGCTGGGTGGCTGGATTCGGAAGGGAGGGGTGGCGAAAGACGTGAGGAAGGTATGGGCAGAGAGGATGGGGAGTCGCCTGACTCCATGAGGGAAAGGCGGGGTATCGAAGAAGTAAGGAGTGGGAAATCCAAGCACTGTGGAGGGCGATTCACATGAAGCCAGAAGGGGTTAACCTTTGCCACAACGTGCCCGCACCATTCGATATGTCCCGTTCAGGCTAGTTGAATATTCTTGCTCATCCTAGGAATACATGTAACCATCTTACATTTCCTAGTGCTATGGGGCGCGGACGCCATCTCGGTCCCTCCCGTTCCCACCAACAAGTGCCCCACTGCGTCTGGCCGATTCGCACTCGCGATGCGGCACCCACTGACTCGGCTCTGTTTTGGGGACACGGTCCCGCTCTGTGGCGCCCCGGTGAAACAGTACCTTTATTTACGCCCCGATCGTGCGGGGCTGTACTCCAAACACGCCCTCAAAACATCAGCCGCTGGCAAAAACACGATCCCTCGCTGCGGCTGGCGAACGAACGGAACTACAGAACATGGATTCACGAGACAGAACGCTGGCCTTCTTTGCGATGCTTGCGCTGTTGAGGTCGCCGATCGACCCGCCGGCGGTGGTCACGGACCGTTGTGAAAGCAACACAGCAGCTGCTTCTGGACCCATCCCGCCACTTGTCGCACCCGCACCCACCCTTGGAGAACCCACCATACCACCTGTGTATCCATCCGCGCTCCTGCTCCTCCTCCACATGTCCTCTCTGCGGATCTCGTCGGCGGCGGAAGCCACGTCGACTTCATCCGAGGCCGAGCTGCTCCCTCACAGGCTCCCTCTCAACCCCACATCCGACTCCACAGTACCAGTATCGCTCAAGCACAATCGCACAGACTCGAGAATGTCGGTTTCGACGTTGGTGGACCCGACTGAGGGGGACGCGGTAACACCTTGGGTATCACCACCGCGCGTGGCGTCGCCATCTCGAGACCTCACGGCAACGACTTCAGCTGCGGAGGCATATATTTCACAATTACCTGCTTCAAAATCCCCTTCACCGCTGGTTTTCGGAGAAGTGGGACCTTTGGAGGCGCTCGCTAATCTTTCTGTTATGGTGAGTGTCGACCTGGTCTCTAAACTCTCACAATGACGTGCAAAGTTGTAACCACGTCGACGATTTTCCTAGGTACTAGAAGCTCGGCAAGCCTCCTCTGATCCTCCCGCCGGCGTTGATTCAAGCAGCCGCGCCGCTCACTTCCGTGAAGTGTATCGAAGCGCCACCGACTCGCACCGGAAAGCTCGTCGAGCTCACCCCTACCCTTACCCTCGCGCTGGCGCGTCGTGTTGACCCTGATGAGCGACTGCTTGATGCAGACGTTTGCAGTATCTGACATTTTGTTGACGTATTATGATCGCACCTGCCATATGTACTTTCGTGTTTTCATGATTATACCGATATCGTGGTCACTCTCCATCCAAGCACATTTTGACTCTGAAACACGCCATTCCCTTTATTCGGCAAATCCCTGGTATCAGGTGATGATTTCAACCTTCGATTTTATTGCCATTTCTTGTCGGTTCATCAATGGAATTTCGGGAGAAAAAACGCGCATCAACCCGCATTTTTCTCGTATCCTATGAACAAAGTTCTTTTTTTATCATGCAAAATTAGTCGTGGCGTTAGGGAGCCCTCTCATCGCTATAGAAGAGGTGCCGAGTCGAGGGAGCCCGCCACACACTCCACACCAACAAACACGCAGCGCAATGCAGGAAGACCAGACGACGGCGTTTTTCATCATGCTCGCAGTATTCCGAGACCCGGCGAGCCCCGTGCTGCTCGAGCTGTTGCCTTGGCGCGCGCCTCCCGGACACGCCACATCGGGACTGCGCAACCTGGCGGATGCGAATCGACGCGACGACGACGAGAGCACGCTCACGACGGCGGAAGTGCTGCTGTGTCTTGCTGCCGCGCGTGCTGGACCCGCGGACGAGCGAGTCTCGGACGTCCCTGTGACGCAAGGCAGCGCTTCCACGCCCTCTCAGCCATTGGAAGCCGCCACGCCAACAATATCAACCAAACACACTTCGCCAACACGTCGATGCTCCCCAATGAGCATTGCGTCCCTCGTCGACGAGAGGGTCGAGGATCCTGTCGTGCCTAAAGCCGACTTTCCAACGGGTGGTCGAGCCCCACACCAACGACGGGACAAGAACCTTTTTGCGCTGGCCGAAATCTCAACCATGGTAAGCCTGCATCTCGTCATCTCTACCTCTACCTGCCAATGCCTGTCCTAATATTTTCTCCGTGGGTGATGTGCCTGGCTTGCCCTTACCAGATTCTTACCTCACGCAAACCATCCATCGACTCGCTCTCCCCCACGCCCAGCGACGCCTCGTCGCAATGCCAAGCCGTTCCCGATATGGACTTTGTCGAAGAAGGCTATGCGGGCCGTCGTCGGAGCAACTCCCCCAATTCGAACATTTTTGTGGCGGCGAGGCCCAAGAGCGATTTCCGATCACACCCGTACACGCGTTGTGCGTCGAGTTGATTCACGAGGAGTAGATTTGGACGCTGGCGTGGCGCTCGTGAGACCGCCTTGTATACTTACCGTGATTTGATGCTTGTTTTGGGTGTTGGGTTCGGATATGCATACCCCCGTGGTTCGATTTTAATTTGTTAGTTTCCGTCCTTTCATTGTGTATGTCAGTGCAGAAGTCATGTGATTAGATTTTTCCCTCTTGAAGTACACTTTCGGTTCGTAAAAGGTCCGTCGAAAATTGCCGGCTTGTGCCACTCTGACTGAAATGCCAACCATTAGAGCAAGTGCGTTCGCCTACTTGGAGTGTTTAAGGAGGGTTTTCTCACTGCAGTCACGATAATATGTCGTCACACGTCGCTTGCCCTCGATTGCGTCTTTACTTGGACAGAATTCAGTCTTTTACAGTTGATCGATGTTCATTATCTCCTTCAACTCTCACGTACAGTAAACTTCGCTTGTTGCTTGCTCGTCTGAAAAAACGATTCTAATCAGGTTGCAGAACGACAGTCCTCTCCTGTTGAAGAGTCCACATCTAGGCGGACTGATTCGCTCCATTCGAGACAATACGCAATTTGAGCCTTGTACATAATATTCACTGCCACTGCAATGTCGCTGGCTGTTTTTGGAACTTCATTTTTAATTCTTTCGAGCGCACAATCCGGCCCATCGAAGTTTATTATCGAGCAACTTTGCCATGGCTACACTGATCAACAAATACCGCAATACGATTGAAGTATGTAGTCTAACGGCTCCGATTTGAGTTCCACTAGAAGGTTCTGGGGGACGTTCAGGGTGTGCCAGGTTTGAACGCACGTTGCCCCTTTCGGTTCTATTATGCTCTGCATGGGGGGGACAACAGGCCAACAGGTCAAAATGATCCCCTGTACACCTGTACCGCGGATCAAATGATGGAAGACCCATCCAAGAGTCGAGTTCACGAAGTCACCCATGAGCAAGTCAAGCTTCAGGCGACTCCAGGCAATGCGCAGAGCGTGGTTGACGTGATGGACAAACGTGAGTTGATCTCTGCATTAAGCACAGCAGACGGGCGCTCATTAATGTTTTTCTGTGCCACCGTGTAGTCGGCTGGGACAACCACTGGCACATGTCCCTGGGCGACGAAAAAGCCGTGCTCATCCGCAAAGTGATTCGAGATAGCAAGCCAAGGACGCTCCTCGAGCTTGGCACCTACATTGGGTACTCGGTGACGGTGATTGGGTCGGAAATGGTAAGTGTGTGGAAGGAGTCCGGCGGAGGTGGTGCGTTTGTTGAAGTGCGAGTAATTCGTCATCAAGGAAACAAATGCCGCTCGATAAAGACCCAAAGCCTCTTCTCATCTCGATGGACATCAACGCGACAACATCTGCCGTCGCCAAAAAGATTACGTCCATTGCGGCTTGCATCCCCAACGGGTCATTCCGTTGTAGAGCTTTTGGTAGGGGACTGTCTCAAGATTATTCTCACTTTGAAAGAGCGGTTTCCGAACGGGTGAGTGAATAAAAATTGTTGGGAATTCTGTTGATATGAGTATGAAGGCCGATGCAATTTCACATCAGATTCGACGTCGTTTTCATTGACTCGTGGAAAGATGTCTATCTCCCCTCCCTGAAGCTACTTGAGGAGCATGGTCTGCTCCACACAGGCAGTATCGAGGAGTTGGCAGGTCGGGTGAAAATAGCTTTTAGTCACATCCTCCTTGACTGGAACAAGGACACCTCATCGCCCGCGGCGAAGATAGATACTGCAACGCACCACGAAGTCGCGAGCGCCCTCTTTGCCAGCTCTGTTGGGAAGGAACTAGCTTTCATCCTCCTATTTGCGATTTTCCTCTAATTTGGCCGATAATTGTGTTTTGTATAGTTTTGCTCGGCAAAAAAGGTGACGCTTTACACAAATTTTGCTTGAGAGAAAAAGCCCTTCATGTTTCACTTCCAGGCTATTGTTTCAAATAACTAGCAACCCTGTTTATATCGCAAAAGTGCGCAGTCTATGCGAACTTTCCATCTCCAGCAATATCTCCAATCTCCATATGTAACTACATTGCGAGAGAATTGAGAAATTTGTTCGGGTAATCCACTGTCATATTTCGATGGGACATAGCTACATTCTGGAACACCAAATAGAATGAGTCAAGGTAGTCGTCTTCGCGTTTTGCGTGCCCACAACAGGATTCAGCAACTTCAAGAACCCACGAAGGAGGTCAATTACGGCCCAACCGCGAGCCTTTGGCATTACTACCAACGGGGCAACCACACTCGAGGCAGTTCCAAGCGAGATTGCCCCATCGGCAGTGATGCGGAGATCTGCCCGTGAAACGCACTGACGCGTGAAATCCACGGGCCCGTAGACCGACATGTCAAGACATGGCTGTGGGCAAGAACTGCTGGTTTGTCGATGTGGCACGTGGGTCGGGTGAGACCGAAGATTTGCCACTTGGGTTTGCCGTGCCCGCCCTTGCTTTAAGAATGGACGATGCTAAACCCAAACAGCTCTAGATATTGCGTAATCGGGTTCCGGCGCAGGTGCCCTGCCACGTCGTGGGGTATGATGCGCCTAAATGAAATTTCCCACTCCTTGCCCGTTCCGGTGCTGATTCCGAAATGAATACAAGTTACTTATTACGCCGTAAATATTTATTGGCTCACCATATCAACTCTCCGTCTTCGCTTGCCTTAAACGAACCTGCTTGGTGTTGCCTACACAGTCGCCGGAATCATCTCAGCTCACGGGAAGGCTCAGCAAGACACGGAGAAAGAGTGGGAGATGTGTGCGTTACTGACTGAAACCATACAAAGATATCGGGACAGTTGCATTTGACGCCACACGTCACTTCAGCACCCAAGAACACCAAAAGCGGAACCACAATTGAACAGCAGTTATTAGTGGTAAGATGTTTCCAGACTTTTCTGGCTCTCCAGTATTTAAATGAAGCTAAAAGCGCGCGGTCATTCGCATCATTGACGTCATATAGAGACTTCACCTTTTCCCCTCATTTTCGGAACATCCTGCAGTCTTTAGCTCTGCAAATCTACACTTCTCACGCCCCACACCACGCTCTTCACTCCCTTCACTCCTCCCTCTTCGGATCCGTCGCCCTCTCGCCCTCTTCCTCCCCATCGTCAATGGCACGAAACCCAGGCGGAAGGTTCTTGCGCTCGTTGTACCGGGTATGCGCGCCCATTTGCTGGGCTATGTCGGCGCCGCGGGGTGGGAGGGGTGCGGTGGTCGAGGCGGGTGGGTGCTGGACAAGTGGGGGGAAAGAACGTCAATACGAAAAAGAAAAAGCAAAACGAGGTTCAAGCTTCATACTGGCTCATCCAATCCGGTATCTTCGTCCTCTAGTACTGCGTCACTGTCTTCTTTTTGAGCGTGCTTATCCTCGGCAAAGGTCTTCGACGACGGGTTTCCAGCAGCGTCGTGTTTGTACTTGGGGAAGTCGGACAGAGGCAACAGTTCAGAGAATTTTGGTGCAGCGGTGACGAGTCGAGGTTTGTAAAAGGTGCCTCGGAGGGAGTTCGCTATGAGAGCACTTGGCATTGGGATTAAATATGATTAAATTGTATTGTACTACCTGCTTTCAACAATTATTACTAGTCGATTGACCATAAAATTCAAGCGAGTTGCAAAACACTCAAAGCTCCAATTTGAGATCTATCAATTCAATGTCAATGTTGCACCTGATGGGGTCGAGCCACACAGAATCGCCGGGATATTTTCAACCGGGAAGAAACGCTTGGAGGCCAAATCTTTGAAAATTTGGGTGCTTGAACCCAATGCGATACACAGATTAAAATGTGGCGGATAAACCCACCCCAGTCTACATAGCAGCACTTCGCTCACCCTGAAGTCCACATCCGCGACTTTGTACTCTAGAGGGAGCAGCTCAGCGCTTACGTGGTCAACGGAATACGGGTTTCTCGATTCGGAAGTTCAGAGTGTGGCTCGAATGTGGCTTGTGATGGCTTGTGAGGGTGTCCGCAGGAACATTTTCGCCTTCCCCTCTTCCGCTGCCGACACCGACACGCTGCCACGCGAAACGAGGCCGAGCGCATCATCGAGAGACGGATACATGTACAAGGTGCGTTGTCGCGTTGCGCCGCTCGTTTTCCGGATGTTCCCTCAAACCTTGCATCCCTTTCCACCACCAATCACAATCAGACGGTCCACGACCCGGAACTCCTATCCTTACAACCGCGCAAGAGGAGGCGCATGGAGAGAGAGCCCGTCGACCCTCCGAGCGCGCAGACGAAATATTGGTCGGCGGAAGAACTCTGGAAGCAGCTTCCCATTGCCGAGGTCGCGTTGAGGGAGTGGGAGGCCTGGGATCCATCGAGCGACGCGATGCCACAATGTCCCCTTCCGACTGTCGTTGGGAGGTCCCCGATGGCGGGTGATTTGGACGACAAAGTGGACAAGGCTTGGAACGCGTATATCAAACTGGTGCAATCGCTGGACTACCACAGGAGCCGCGCGAAGGTGCGTATCAGTGTTCTTGCTTCAAGGAGAGCCGTGTATTGTCGAAAAAGTACGACCGACGACATTCTCCCTCCATTTCAGCTTCCTCCTTTGTATGAAGCGGTGCTCAGGGCTCCCAGAGATGACACCCACATACGCTCCACATTTGGATGGATCCGCGTCGGGCGAGAGTCCCTGGAGCCACCAGCCTTTGTGCCAGACTCTACGTGCGGTCAAACCCGCTGCACGCCCATCTCCACCCTCCTCGAGGTCGCCACACTGGACTTCCCCACTGACGCCACCACCGCCGTCCTCCACTCACCACCACTTACCACCTCCGACCTCCCCACCCACCCACCCCACCTCCACACCCCAAAACCGACCCGTGGGTCTCTGACAACGAAGAGGGCGCGCCCCGAAAGACCACCGCTGCTGCCGCCACCGCCGACCTGTCTTCACCCGACACAGAACTCAAGGGCGACGGCAAGATATACACGTGCCCGTACAAAGGATGCGGGAGGACCGCCACGAGAGCGCATAATATGGCGAGTCATATCGTGACGTGAGTTTAGAGCGTGGAGACATGTACCTCGTGACTGGTATTGACTGACGTTGCTATGTCTTTGGGGGTCAACTTGCCGCGCTACGACTGATCCCTATAGTCACACGGGCGAACGACCCTACATCTGCGAAGAATGCAAAATGGCTTTCGGGCGCAAACACGATCTTTCCCGGTACGTCACTCCTTTCCCCCTTTCCCTTCCCTCCCTTCTCCTTCCTCTCACAAACTAATCACCACCCCAACACTTCCCCTCCCACCCCCCCACCACCACCACCAGACACGAACGAATCCACAGCCAGGTCAAACCGCACATATGCGACAAATGCGCAAAAGGCTTTGCGAGGTTGGACGCGCTTCGGCGGCACGAAGGGACGTGTCTTAAGGCGTAACGGCGGAAGGTGGTGTGACACGTCCATCGGCTGCCGGACGTGGGGATGGTGGGGGATTCAGATTGGACTAAACGTGAGTCGATGTGGGATGATCTTTGTGGGGATTACGGCTTCTTGTCTGCACATTGCATTGTTTTGGGAGTGGTTTGCACAGATAGAATACCTCTTCACTATTTTGATACGCGAAATTTCTTGGGTAAATAAAGAAAAGCACCTTCACAATATCAATAATCCAGCGGGGTGAGACGACCACGGGGAAAAGTGCAGAGCTCGTCCTCGGCCAGCGATTGCTATAGTGTGGTGTGCATAAGAGCCAATCAGTGTTGAGTCAGTCGGGAACAATTCTTCATATTGCTATTCGTGTTTGTCATGGTTAATCACAAAGGTATCAGATTCTCCAAAAGGACTTCTTGTGCCATCAAGTCGCGCTTCACGCAGACTCATTCGCGTCTCCCTCCTCAGTTTTCTTCAGAACCGGTCGCATCATCACGAGTGGCGCGCTGCAGCAGCAGTGGAACTTGGGGCCGGCTTGCGCGGTGAGGGAGCTATGTGGTGCAAGGTGGAT
>KQ965751.1:182563-238419 GCA_001574975.1 Gonapodya prolifera JEL478 | reverse complement strand
GCAAGCGTTGAAGGTCCACACAGGTCCTAGCGTGTAGTTCACAGCAGCGTCGTAGGACCCTGCGCTGATGGCGACCCCGCTACCGATAGTACCCGACGCGGCGCCGGACACGCCGAACAAGTATGTGATATCGAATGTGCCCTTGTAGTGTAACAAGCGCCTTAGGCGACAAAGGCAGACGCGCGAGGAGAGATGCTCGAGCAATCATACATCGTACGTGTTGCCCGACTGGACGACGGCAGCCCTACATTGGGCGTCGACCGTCCCGGGTCCCACGTGAGCGTGACTTGGTCGGCTGCGACGGCTGCGGCGCCGAAGGCTGTGATGGCGAGGGCGAGGAGAGTGCGCTTGGTCTGGAGTGTGAGAGAGTGGGGAGCGGGGAAAGTGTGTCGGCTTGAGAAGGAGCGAGGAGGCTTTTGTGCGTCCTTAGGGAGGGGGGGACCAGGTTAGTTGTCCACGAGTACAAATGACGAAACCAATCATTCAGAGGCTAGCGATGACCCGCTAGGCATGCTCAATGTACCAAAATTACGAATGCGACCCGCCAAATTGTGCTCATACATACCACGGTTCATTCAACCCTCGCATCGCATAGAACTGTTTGAGCTTTCGCGTACTCTTTGTTTGATGACTGACACGCCACAAAATTCAGGGGAGTGGGTGCCCCTGCCAAGAATTATCAGCGTGGGGGCTTTGTTGAAATAGGAATTGAATCATTTGGCTAGCGGGCCGGTGAGGCTTGAACAAACTACCTTGCAGCTTGAGCTCCCCGCGGGCTCGCACAGGACCGTGCCAGTTGAACACCTCCAAAAATTATGGTTTTGGTTCTTACATGGGGCACTCTTTCTGTACGCACCACCCTGCTCAGTTGCCCGAGTGCGTCTTCCACCATCACCCTCCGTCCAGCCACCTGAGCGCGCCCGCTCGCCCGGAACCGTAAGTCAGTGCAGGAGGGATGCAAGCGACCTGAACCAATCGTATTGGAGCACAGTGACGTTTTGGAAATGACAGCGCCGGACACGACGGCGTTGGGGTTTGTGCGGTTCAAGAGGATCCAGCTCACGAACGAAGAATTTTGTAACGTGGTGCGGAGGCGTACAAGCGTTCTGGTGGCGCCTGGGTCCCATCTCGGCGCCGAGAGGTACTTCAGAATCACGCACGGTATTGCGCCCGTGATGATGGTGGCAAGGTGGAGTGAGAGTATGCCGGTGGAGATTGTGATGAGCTCGTGGAGCGCCAGAAGCTTTGGATCAAATCGAGATTTGCGCAGAGCCACCCGACTAGTTGATGCACGTGCGCAAAGTCATGCGTGGCTCATGCCACGGCAGAAAGTATGGTGGGATGAATTGGTGACAATGAGTGCTGCAAGTAGCATTCATGCAAGGCGCAGAAAGGAGCAGAAGGGTGACGTGAGCAGTGCACTGCTGATGTGAGAAAAAAACTGCCCCTTGGTCAGCACTGAAGAGGAGAGGGGTTCCCTGCATCAGCTTGACTTACCGTATATATACTGAAGTGCACAACACGGCAAAAAATTGATCAAGTCAGAGAAGCAAACGGCGAGGGCATTATGAGTACACTTTTACACAAGGAAGTCACTCTTTGCTCTCAGAAACCAAGTTGCCTGAAAGAGACAAACCGTGTATCCAGCATGGATGTCTTCGTGGGCCAAAGTATTAGAATGCAGCCAGTGGGTGACGACTTGTGTCAAAGTGTTACTTGCATGGGAGATGAATTCATGTAAGTTTGATGAAGATGGTCTCCGTGGTAGGTAGAGATGTTCTTGTGGCGCTACAGAACTCAATGTCAACTAGGTTGGATGAGGTGGAGGCGCCTGGACGTGGTGACAATGATCAACACCAGATCTGCCCCCCCAAAAATTATATTGTGAAAGTGCCAAGACACTGTGCTAGTCTCTTAGGACAAGTTTTGGAGCCGCGCTTAGGACAACTGTAATGTGTGGAGTCTGGGAGGGATTTGAAAGCCTGGAGGCTACAATTTTCTTTGAATTTTCTGAGAGACAAATCCATGTGCCCACAGTAGTGCATAGCTCATGCCATAGCGGAAAATATGGTAGGAAGAATGGGTGACAATATGTGCGTCATGCAGGGTGTCACATTCTCAAAGGCACAGATCAGGGAGCAGAAGAGTGACAATGTGAAGTAACATTACCACCTGGACCCCTTAGAACCGTGTTTGCCTGCATCAGACTGGCTTATGCATCTGTGCAGCGCAAGACGTGGTAAAAAGTTATTGTCAGAGAAGCAAACTAGGTTATAGTGCAAGAATGCATGTATGCAATGAAGTTACTTAATGGCAAGAATAAAATTTCTATGGCAGAAATGAAACAGCCTCTAGTGACGTCACATTATTACCAAATACCACATAGATATGGGAAAGTGAACTAATCACATATGCAGCAGGCATAAGTGCCGTCAAGCAGACGCTGCTGTGAACTGCGGCAATTGTAGCTGCTGGTGCATTAACGTTCCATGACCCCACAATATTTCTGTGGGAGACCCCAATCTTGTACCAGTCTCTGTAAATGATGTTTACAGACATTTCTTGTGACTGCGTTTTGTGGAGTAATGGATCAAAGCGTATGACCATTGCAGAAAAATTGACATGCACTGCTCTCCAGTCTTCCCAGTCTTCTGGTGCTGCGCATGCAGTCTGATCTCAGGCACCATTTTTGTTTACCTGCGGGATGTGTTGAGTTGTGCCTGGCTCATGCTGGGGTGGAAAGTGTGGTGGGATGAGTGAGTGATGCAGCACACTTTGTGTTACATTCATAAAAGAGAGTACAGACCACAGAGGGAATGGAAGGGGAATGTGAGTACATACAGCACTGTGTTGCAGAACAACACTGTTCCCTGGTCAGCAAGGCCGTGAGAACAAATCTTGCCTGCACCAGCTTGACTAACAGAACGTAGAGTAACACACAAGACATGGCCAAAAAAGTAAAATACTGTCAGAGAAGCAAACTCTGAGGCTACAGTGACACAGAGGCACATGTACATAAAAGGTCACCCAACCAACAAGTGGACCAGTGGAGGATGCTTGCCAGAAAGTGACAAATCACAAAAACAGCACCATGGTTCTTTGTCAATGTGCGGCAAAATAAAATGGCTTTGGCACTTGGCTGATGTCATAGTGTTACCACAAAGGATGTGGAAAGGTGAGGAAGAATAGTCTGTGCAGGTATAAGCAATGTTGTCATGACCACAAAAACATTGGTGGTGGCCAGTGACAATGTTCCACACCAGATCCACCCACCCTTAGTACATATCATGCAAGTTTGGGACATAATACCTGCCTCTGTGTAGAGTGGTTTGAGTTGTGCTCAGGGGAACTTTGATGTGTGGAGTTGTAGATGGGTCATGGGCATATTCAGTCTGAACTCATATGTTGTCTAGATGAGAGTGGGTTACAGAGGGAATGGAAGGTACCATGAGCAAAACAACACTGCCTTCCTAGTCACTGGTGCAATGGAGTCAGTAATTGCATGCATCAGCAGCAATTTACCATAGAGTATGGCAGGAGACATGGCAAAAATAAAATACATTATCACAGAAACAAGCTATGCGCAGCATTGCACCAGACTCCAGCATATGTACACAAAAAAAAATTGTCTTATGGTAGTGTGATCTTCATTGCCTGAAAGTGACAAACCATGAGAATCATTGTGGGTGTTTCCATCTGGCAAAAATGAAATGGCTGCTGCCAACAGGTGACGTCAGAGTGTTCCTCACACAGTTGCGAAAGTGATGGCAATGTCTTGTGTACTGGGAAGATATGTTCCTGTGCCCTTTCAGATGGCTGGAACACAGATTGGGAGGTTGAAGCTCATTTGTGACTGGTGACAATGTTTCCATGAACCCATGTCCCCCAAAAACCTGTGAGTGGGTGTTTGCATCTCAAGCCTGTCTCTGTGGAAAAAGTTTTGGGAGACATTAACAATGACTTTAAAGTGGGTGTTGTTGATCCAGATGAAGTGATCAACCAGGAGGGTGGAATCAAGGTTGCAGAGAATATTATCACCCCACCTCCAGCACATGCCATCTTAACTTAAATTCCCAAAAAAACACAGAGTTTGCCTGCAGTCTCAAATGTGCATGCACAAATCCATGCGTGGACTTGTGCCGCAGTGGAGAATATGGTGGGATGAGTGGGGTGATGCATGGGTGATGCGGTGTGCTGTGGGTCCCATTCCTGAGGGAAAGGACTAAGAACAGTGTCAACTGTAGAAACCAGTGCTCTGCTCATATGAGACAATACTACCTCTTGGTGAACAGCATCTAACATACAAAATTGCCTGCATCAGCATCACATACAGAATGGAGAGTGAAGCATAAGGTGTGACAAAAAGGTCATAATTATTGGAGACGCAACCTAGGAGGGCATAATAGCACAAGAACACAAATACACAAGTAGATCATCTCTACCCAAAAAAGCAATTTGTTGACTGACATTGAAAAACCATGAGAATCAGTTTGGGTGTCTCTTTGAGCACAAAACTGTTATCACTGCGAGCCTGCAACAAACAGGTGACCAGAATAACCACCTGGGAGGTGGGAAAGGGAAACCAACCTTGTACGTAGTGGGTACTGACGCTGCGATGAAGATCCCATTACATTCGGGAGGTTAAAGCTGGTGGTGGCATTTGCAATGTTCCTGGCCACTGCACCTGTTCCCCCCAAAATTTTCTGTGCTTGACCCCACCTCACACAAGTCTCTGCCAAGGGTGCCTTGACAGACGTCTCTACTCTATGGCAACCACAATTTTATGGAACGAGGTGGCTGGTGAAGTGGTTGTCAACAAGGGTTGCCTAAGAAGTTGGCGTCATCTCCACCCTCCACACTCCAGGCACCACGTTCTCAGTTTGTTGCTCAGAATGCCCAGTCGCCTTTGACTCAATGAGCATGCACAAATCTGTGAAATGTTCAGCCGCGGCAGAAAATATGGTTGAACAAGTGCGCCATGTGCAAGCGTGGCACAATCCATTAGCAAAGCACTGCCCATGTGACTAAACAACACTATCCCCTTGTCAGAACACCTCAATGATTGGCGATTGCCTGTGTTAGCGTGACTTGTAGAATGCGGAGTCAAGAGCAAGACGCGGCAAAAAGTACAAACTTGTTAGAGAAGCAAACTATGAGGGCATAACAAGTGGGTAACCTGGCATGGCGCGTTCACAAACGGTACTGTTTTGTGCGTGGCCATGGGATAAAAAACATTGCAAAAGGAGGAAAAGATACAGCAGCTTGCGTGGGCGCAGAAGAGAGAAGGAAACAAAAAAGAAATCGTTGAGCCCACACGTTTGGGCTTGACCACGGTGAACAGAAAACAAGACGAAAACCATTCCCTCAACAGACCCAATGACTTACACGAATGATTATTTCCCTTAATCCCATTCGTAGTTCGTTAGTAGTTATCCGTTTGGAAGGGGGCGGGGAGTCGGGGTGTGATGATGCAACGTTAGGTAAGTGGAAGAACGATGTTCCGTTGCAGGATATCGGATCGGGTGAGAGGAAAAGGGGGAAAATTAATAGAATTGAACGACGTTGCCCTTGAATGGTTCGTGACGTTTCCAAGTTGCAATAGTCGATCTGATTGGATAGAACAGATAAAACTATTTCTGTAAGTGTAGTTTAGCGAACAGTGCAGTTCATTGTTTCTTTGCGCCGATAGCAGGTCAAAGCACAAGCCGTCAATGGAAATGGAATGTTTGGTGAAGGTATAGATATCTACGAGGCCAACCCGTGCCAAACGAACTCTTCTTGAATAAAACTTTCCGAACAGCTGAGTCATAACCCTTGCATCCAATCGCAATCCTTTTCTGGAACAGATTGGGCTTATATATGGGTGACTAAGAATATTATACGTCACAATCTGTCTTGGCTTGATATCCCGAGCACTGCAGGTACCTCAGCTGTTTTCTCTTGTTTGCTTGGTTCGGGCGGTCTTCGAGAAGCTGCGACTGAGTTTCTCCGAAAGGGGTTGCCCAAGGGTTTTGTCTGCCGCACGACCTGGGCCAAGAACGGGACGGGGAAGGCGCGGGATAGAGAGAGCAGGGGGAAGAGAATGAAAGGGAGAGTTGAGGAGAGTGTAGAGGGAGCAAATATGATATGAGAATAGAGTTCGGTGATTCCCTAATATATTGGGAGATATATAGCGCCACCCAGCTCAGGGTCCTTGACAGTGAGTCCGGACCGCGTTTTGCTTGGAGGCTCCACGCGGCAGGGTGGTCTTGACATGTTCCCGATGCCGAAGAGATAGGAAGGAGAAAGAAGGTTAAGAGCACCGGGCGCCAGACTCAGCGGAACCAGAGGCAGAGAATGAGCGGGATGGGAGCACACATGGGAAACCGGCACACGCACACGCACACGCACGCGCCGCTGAGTGGATCTGGGGGAAGCCGAGACGGAGCGGAGACGTCGCCAGGACAGGTCTCGCGCGGTGGGCAGAAGAGAGTGTCGCGGGTGGGTCTTGAAGGAGAAGAGTCTCCTGCACCGTTTAGCTCTGCACAGAACCCACCCCGTCTTTTCTTCTTCCATCCCGCCCATCACCCATCACACTTCAAAAGGCCTGCGACTCCTGCAGCGTCCGCAAACGCCGCTGCGACAACGCCGTGCCCGTGTGCACCCAATGCCTGTAAGTCTCTTTCTCCCGTCTCCCGTCTCCCGCCCCCTCGACCTCTGACTGACAACCACCATGACATCACGCTTCCACTCAGCACCGTCGGGGCCGACTGCACCTACAACCGGCGCGTCCGCAAACGAGGCCCACCCAAGGGATACTCGTTCACCCACGCGAGCAAGAACTCCAACTCTTCCTCGACACGGCGTGATGCCAGGAGGACTCGACGGCGACGTCCTGCGTGGGAGGAGAGTGGCGAAGAGGAGGAGAGCGAGGAGAGTGAAGAGATTGAGGAAAGCGAGGGCACCGAAGTCTCGTCTCCCCCTCCCCCTACCACGAGTGCCGGTGCGGAGCTGGCCGACACTGACACCGACACCCGCGACATGATCCAGCCTGCCACTGGATCCCCCGTAAGCACGGCCGTGGACTCACTCACGACGTACCACCCCACGCCATCACCCCCACTCGGTGCTGCCTCACCTCACCCCACCACGTGCGCCCAATCCCAATCCCAATCCTTCCAACCATCCGCCGCCTTCCAGTCCCCCTCCCTGCACCCCTCGCACTCGCACCCGCTCCTCCCACCACACCACCACCAGCACCAACCCTTCCTCTCCTCCGAACTCATCGACTCAGTACTCAAACCCCTGCACGTGCACGTGCACCGCTACCTCCTCACCCAGCTTGCCGCGACGGACGTGGCCGGGTGGGACACCATGTACGCGGCCGTCCGGGCAGGGGGGGCGGGTGTGTGGGAGGAGGTGGGAAGGATGGGTGTGTTTGAGAGGCCGGCGACGGAGGGAGGCGAGGAGAGGAGGATGTGGGAGGGTGTGGTTGCGAAGATGGTACGTATATATCAGCGTTGTCGCTCTTACCCAAACCCCAGACTCACTCACCAACACCCGCAACAAGACAATCCTCCGTCATAACCTCGCCGTCCTATCCACACACCTCCCTCCCACCGTCCTTTCCACACCGTGGGGCTCGCTCACGGGCTTGGCGCCGGGATGGTCTCTCCACCCACCTCCTGCTCATGCTCCCGGGATGAACGTTCCGACCGTTGGCGCCGCGTACCTCGCCATCATCCACCACGCCACAACTGCATTCCTCCACTTCCCTCCCACTCCCCGCTCCTCCTCCCCCCCTTCCCCTCCACCACCACAAGCCCACCCATCCCTCTTCACCGCCCTGCACTCCTGCGCCTTCCTCTCATCAATCCTCGCCACCATCCTCCGCCTCTCACCCACATCCCTCGTTCACTTCCCGCCACACACTCCCGCACTCCTCGCCCACGCCGGGTACGTCCTCCTGTCGGGGCAAGATGTGCCGGACGCGGGTGTGTGGGAGCACACGAAGGCGGCGACTGCGGTGGTGGTAAAGGCGTTGCACGTGATGGCGGCGACGTGGCCTGAGGCGGGTGTCGCGGCGACCCAACTTGTGCGGGGTCTCGAGTCCGGAGTGGGGAGCGGCAATTTCGGTGTCAAGCTCGAGCCAAACTCAACCTCAGCTGAGGCGTTTGGGGTTGGAGCTGGAGTAGGAGCTGGAGTCGCCCAAGGCTTCAAGATGGAGAACCCAAGCACGGGCGTGGGCGGTATGGTGCCGACGTACGCGGCGGGGATGATCGCGGGTCCCGCTCCAGCAGTTACCTACTCCTCGTCTGGGCTCCCACTTCAGCTTGCCGGCGCCGGCGCTCCGGTCTCACCGCTCTCGCCCACGACTCCCGTCTCGCCATTCCCATCATCGCAAGTTCCTCCACTGGGCGGATTGGCTCAGGCTCAGGGCCACGCGCCTGTCTTCGGCACCACGGCAGGATATTCGGCGTCGGGGCAGTTTGTCTTCTTCCCAACATCACCCGGACCTTCCTTCCTCACGTCCCCGTCCGCATGGTCCAACATTACGCACGCACAGGGCGTCGTGTCGCCTCACGGATGGCAGTACGCACCTCCACCCTCGGGCGCCATTACAACACCTGGACTCTCGCCCCGCCCGACCGTGACGTCTGTCGCGTCTGGGTACCCCGTCATGGGCATGACGGGCGCATTCGTGGGCGGTGCGCTAGCGGGGAGTGTAGTGCCTCAGACGTTGGGACAACTTGCGCCTCACTACCGGCCGCGGCCTGTATTCAGTGCGCCGGTCCAATCACCGGGTTTGCAGGAGCAGGACACGCCTACTCTCGTGTCCCCGCAACCGCCCTCGGCGCCTGGAACGGTTGCGCCCAGCGCGTTGTTCACGTTGTCGGCGGCTGTGGAACTGGGACTTCTTGGTGCGGGTGTTGGCATCGACACCAGACCATCCCCATCACTCGCTCTTCCCGCCGAACACCACCACCCTACCACCACACCTTACCCCCACCCGACGCTCTCTTCGACCGACTACCAATCATACCCACACTTACCCATGATCCGCCCCCGCTCGGGGCCCGTACCCTTCCTGACAAGCGCGGCCAACATGAGCGACGTCGTGCTTGGGTTTGGGGATATGGGCGGCGGCGGCGGTGGTGGAAGTGCGAGTTTGGGTAAGACGAGCGTGGAAGGTGTCTTCTCAGACAGTGGCAGTGGCAGCTTTGCGGCGGTGTTGGATGGAGATGCGGTTCCAGTGACGGATTTCTTTCTAGAGGGAGAGTTTGGGATGGAGTAATCGACGTGGGGAGCCTGGATGTCCCGGGGAGGGATGGTTGGTAGGACATGTCGACGGGCATGAGGTCGTGAAAAATTGTTGAATGGGTAATGGACAGTACAACAACAGCAGTACATGTGTGGGGACTCGTCACTCGTTACGGGACACACACGTTGGGCGGCATCTTTTCATTTTGTGGTTTGATTTCTCGTGACATTTTAGTCTCCCACTCTTGTTTTGGGGGCTTTCGCCCGTGATTTTCGATTTGAAAAAGTGTCGTACACCGGACTCCCGACTCTGCCGAGCATAATGAATGCACTTTAATTTGGGGTTTCTTTGTTTTTTTTTTGTCTGCACTGTGCACTGTAACAGTAGAATTTGGAATGCAAATGTGTTTCATGAAGTGTGAGCTCTGAACCTCTCCTGCCTCCATGGAAAGGGAGGTCGCGGCGACCGGATCAATAAAAATTATCCCAACTACGAAACGTGCCTGCTTAAATGTAATAAAAAGGTAGTACGGTGGACATATGCACGCGCTTATATGAATTAAAACGGTGGCTTGCGGCCGGTAGGATTATTTCAGATATTTGACCTCTTCCATAAAATACGTATACCGGAGTCGTGAGAACGGAGGGAGTTAATCGACGCCGATTCATTTTCCTGAACCACTCAATGGCGCAACTCAAGGAGAAACAGTTCACCATCACGTCGGATCTCGGAGTCTTTGTTGAGATCCGAAAGGACTTATTCCGTTGCACCCAAGTTTACACGGTCATGGCTTCACTGATCTCCATCCCCTGCTGTGTCTTCCTCGCTCGCTACTCCGAGCAGAAGTACGCCCTCGTCGATGCCAGTCACAATTCCAACGCTACCCTCCTGGTCTCTGCTGTCCGCTCACAGCTTGCGAAGACTTCTCCGCCCGGGACGCTCACACATTTCCTCTGCACCCATGCGCACAGGGATCACATCGGAGGCCTTCATGCAATTCTGGAGGCTTATCCGGAGCTCAGAGTCGTTGCTCATGAAGAGGAACTCCCGTTTCTTTGCGACCAGACTCCTTACTCGACACAGCCAGCCGATAACTGGACCTTCTGGTTTGCAAGACCGCTTCTGTCGTGAGTCATCAATATTTTCGGGGAGTGTCGGAACGTACTTCTTAAAACAATGGGATATGTCCGATGTAGGACTCCGATAACTTCTCTAGATCGTGGAATGGTGGACGTGGTGAGCAACGGTGATGTTATTTTGGACGGCGCCTTCCGTGTCATATCCACTCCGGGGCATACACCAGGTACGGCACTGTTGTGCAATCATTGTGTGTCGCTTTCATGATTCGATGATGTCTTTGTACACACAAGGTCATCTTGCGTTCCTCCATCTCCCATCCAAATCAGTTCTTGTCGGGGACGCTCTCGTGCATTTCTCGCTCACCGGGAGTGCAACTTACTCCTTATCAGGTCCTCCCATTCTCTTTACTCCCAACGACGCCGAGGCACGAAGGTCCATGGTGAAAATTGCAAGTGATGGCGAGTGGGACACACTCTTTGCCGCCCATGATGGAAGTGGTGGGGCTGTGAGGAAGGATGTAGATGAGTTTTTGCGGAAAATTGGCGCGTGATGGTATTTTTGTATTCAGCCTTCAAAGATTTTTTAAGGCACTTGAAGAATCATATTCAAAAAGGTGCAACCTCTCTTGCTCATGTTAGGTGGATGACGGAACCAACACAAAAATAAAACGAAAATAGAAAAGGGTTTACAGTAAGAGGCAAAAGCGGAAGGGCGAGAGTCTTTTGGGCCCAACTTTTTCTCAAACAGATGTAATAGCCATTTCATTGCAAGCCTACCACTCTTGACGGAGTGATATGAGGTACGTTATATATGACCGGTCGGAGCAATGTGTGAAGATTTGTCTTTCGTCAATCATTCGTGCCGATGCCAAATCGGAGTCGATGTCGTCGTAAGGTCCACGTTGGGATCCCCGCCTCTTTCCAGCAAGACTGTCACAAAAACAAATTTTCCGTGGCGACAATCATCGCAAAGAGTTGTTGTGTTCAGTTCTGGTTGGAATTTTGCAATGGCATTCGGCGAGGCTCCCAGATTGAGAAGAACTTTCACCACTTCCAAGGTGGTTTCCGTTGGAATTCGCCTCGTCTCTTCCAAGAGCGCCTTATTCGCGCTGCCGAACTTCTTGGTGGTTCTCGTTGCGATGGAATTCGATTCGGTGAAGAGATGAAAGACGTTTTCGTTGAGAGCCGAAGATGGAAGGCCGAGGCGATGGTCTGTCATATCTTGCGCGATGCGAAGGATAGTCTCGCGAGGTGCTTGGAGCGGAAACGGCGAAGTCATTCTGTCTTTCGGTTTCGGGAATATGTGCCTAGAACCAATCGCACGTCTCCAACGTTGATGGAGACAGCTTGATTACGATCCACTCGTCCCACACTGACCGAAGATTAACTTCACGCCACGTTTCCGATCTAAAAGTTGTGTATGACTCTCCAATGCCCTTATACAAAGTACTCGGGGCCACGTGACTTCACAGTCAAGTCAGTGTGATGCCACCCACCAACGAAAATCGCGACCTGTTTGTCCTCTCAAAATTCCCACTCGGGTCGAGACTCCTCGACGACATGTTTCCCCAGCCCGGTCACACACTTCTTGACTTCGTTCACCACAATCACACCCAACTGCGAGACATTGTCCACGTCCACAGACAAAGGCGCCGGTACCTCGACTGGCCACACTCTGGTGGTATCGACACGGAATTGACGCACATGTACCGTGCGACAGAATATCTCCCACGATTTTAGAAAGTTGTCCAGTTGGGCCCGATCCATCGGTCGCGCCTCGTCATGAGGATTTAAAACGATCACAACATCCAGCATTTCCAACGCCGGACAGAATTGGGCAAACAGCATTGCGATAGTCTCGATATTTGCCTCTGTGCACTGCGCAATCACATTCGGCATGACGTGAACTGTGAGGTCTGTGATTCTATGCAGGCAGTTTTCACAAACCCGATTTCTCAGGTGATTTCGCCAGATTTGAGAGTCTAGGATCATATTACCAAGACGTCTTACGTTGGGAAGCTGCGTGACTGCGTTCAGTAAGGGGATCTCGCCGGAGCAGAAAATCCGGAAGAGAAACGGGAGGGTTTTTGGGATGCGGTTGAATGCACGGAGAGACGTTACGACAGAACGCAATGTCAAAGGTATTGTTTTCAACACGTTGGAAAAGTCGCGGGGTATTGGGTCTGTGTTCGTTGGGTGATATGCATCAGCATATGCGCAGCGGCAGCCCACATTTACTCACCTATTGAAAGCGACTCGAGATTCGGAAACACATCAAATAGAGCCCTGCACGACGTTTCGGGATAGAATTCGCAGCACTTGACATGTTGGACAGACGTGATTGTCCCCAGACCACTCTCCGCCCAGTCTTTGGCAAACGCATGTTGCACGAACATGGACACCGGCTCCGCATGTCGGATGAATGTCGAGAGAGCCGCCATTGACGCTTGTTGAGAGGACTTCCAGTTGTAAGCGAAGTCGTTTGCCGCGATAACGATGACTTTCACGCCCAAGTGCTCCAACCCATGTCCACACTGTGTCGCAATCTCCTCTCCTAACCGCTCGGGCTCACCCACAGCAACATCAAAAAAAGACAGCGACATCCAGACGTCGACAGATCCCGCCGTAACTCCCTTTAGGACCGTTCCTCGCGCCATTCGATAGCTCAGGCGCTGAAACCGTCGGTGGACCGAGTGGGTGCGCCCTTGCAGCCGCGGGATCTGGATCGAGGACGCGGGAGACGCCTGGATGGAGATCAGGGTGACGTCGAAGGCTATTTTGCCCGATTCGTCGAGGAGGAACCGCGCGGAGTCGTGCCACGCTTTGCATACTCGGGTGGCGGCAGTAAATACGTGCGATGGAGGGAGAAGGAGGAAAATAGCGGAGAGAATCTCGCTCGGGAGGTGGGCGGAGGGAGAATCGGGCATTTTCAAGAGTGAGGTGAGCGAGGACAGCATTTTGCCCCATTTTGCCCCGAAATTTTTTGGAGCGGTCTTCCAAGCATCGTTCGCGGCCAACTTCCCTTTCCGCGTTGCCAAGCACCATCGCATTATTTCGATTCCGGCCTCCCCTCGGTACATCATGTTAATTCTGGAAAATGAACAGCTGCGCGACACGTCGGTGGGGGAACATTCATCTCCGACCGACAGACTCACAAAGTAGAGATCAGCCCATAACCTCACCGCGAAAGGCGTAGAACAATACTCGCTGTATCTGGGTGTTGATTTGTAGTTTCTATATACATATTCCCGGGTAGTATATAATTGTACGTTCATCAAGATGCAAGCACTTCGTTCTTGAGGCGTCATGGCTGTGATTAAACAACTGCGACGGCAGCAACTGCGGCAAGCAAAAGGCCCACAAGCGAGACCGCGGCGGTGCCAGAAGCTCCATTTCCTTGCGCTGACGATGTACCTGGCGAAGTTGAAGCAATGCTTGTGGCTGCAGAGGTGGAGGCGCGTGTGGTTGTGGATGCTTTGGATGTGGTGCTGCGGCTGGCGGCTGAGGCTGAGGCTGAGAGTGAGGTGGGAGCTGAAGCAATAGGGGTGGGAACGGCTGCTGGTGTAGCGTCGGGAGCGGCAGCGGACGTGGCAGGAGCGGGTGCGGGTGAAGCTGTGAGTTCGACAAGGTCACCGGTAAGGGGTTGAGCAAACATTCTCCTCCACAAAGAACTCATTGAGGACTTACCACCGGTACCACCGTTTTGCGTCACACATTGGTTTTTCGCTATGTCCCATTTGGTCACACCCTGGGCCTCCCTGTCGCACCCGGAGCAGAAGTTGACTGGTCCGTACTGATACACAAGAGCGCCATCTCCGAGGGTGGCGACAGGTCCGACCAGCATGGTGTCAGATGGGCAGATAGGGTACACGTCGGTGGGTGCGGTGGAAGTGGCGGGGTTGAGGGGGAACGTGCCAGCACCGCAACAGCACCGGAATTTTGCGCCGCCCATGGCAGTGGGCGAGCTGGAGGAAGCATATGAGCGACTAATATAGGTTTCAGGAAGGACTGGTCCACCTCTCACATGCAGCAGGCGCTGAAGGACCAGGTAGGTCCGAGCGTGTAGTTCACGTTTGCGGTGAACGTCCCGTCGGCGATCGTGACGCCAGTCCCAATGGTACCCGATTGGGCACCAGACGAACCGAACGAATAAGTGATATCGAATTTCCCCTGATGTATCGAGTTGTTCCGACGCCATACTGACCGTGAGCAAAGAAGACGGCAAAAGAGGCAGAAGGCGGCGACATACCTCGTAAGTGTTGCCGGAGCCGGTTACGGCTGCTTTACACTGAGCGTCGACAGCTGCAGCGTCCCAGGTGAGGGTGACTGCCTGGGCGGCGACGGAGCTGATGAGAGAGCAGCCGAGGAGGGTGGCGGAGAGGAGAAGACTGCGTATCATCGCGGCGATGAGACGATGGTGAAGTGTTGAAAAGCGCGTGGCTAAATCGGTGGCTCTTTCTTTATGAGTTGAAATAAGAGGCGGTATTGTGGCGGAGGTGAGGGAGCGATCATTTTTGCAAGCCGGAGAAAAATCCCAACCACCGCCGACAGGTAGGGAGAACCATCCATTTTTCTTTGAGCGTTCAAAATGCTTCACATGCTGGTTGTATTGTATGACAATTTTTCTCGAACAACAGAAATACATATTCGCCGTTCTTACATACATATTGATTCCGCTCTTCGGCCTACATATGTATTATGCCACTACAATTGCAACGACCGCCGATACGACAAGGCCAAGCGCCGAGAGTGCAGCGTTGGTACCCACTCCATTGCCCTTAGGTGTTGCGGAGGCTGTTGAGCTGGGGCTCGATGCGGAAGCGGCTGCAGGAGTCGCGGCAGCAGAAGGACTTCCGGTTGCCCCAGCAGCTGTCGAGGAGCCTGAGCCACTGGCAGCGGGTGCCGGAGCTGGAGATGCTGAGATAAGGGCGAAATCTTCAGGCGTAGCTTTCAACCAAAGGTAGCTACGCAGTACTTACCTCCGGTGGAGCCTGCAGAGCAGTACGAGATGGGACCATTTTGGAACACCCTTGTTCCATCTCCAAGGGTGGCAATGGGAGTTGTAAGGTCGGTGCCTGCGGGGCAAGCGGCGTACACATTGGCGGGGGCGGTCGACACGTTAGGAGTAATGGCGATGTTTGAAGCACCGCAGCAGCATCGGAACTTGGGGCCACCCGTAGCGGTTGGAGAGCTGCGGGGGAAGAGGGTGGTGGCTTTTAGAGAAAGCAGGTATGGAAGTCTCCAGCGACAGCGAATCACATGCAGCAAGCGCCGAAGGACCAGGTGGGAGCAAGGGTGTAGTTGACCATCGCAGAGTACGTTCCAGCAGTGATTGTTATGCCAGATCCTATAGTACCCGATAACGCCCCCGACAGACCAGCGGAATACGTGATGTCGAATTTTCCCTAAAAGTTTGGTTCGGACGAGACAAAGCGTGAGCGGCAAACGAAGCGTAGAACAACGTGCATTCGGATCCATACATCGTACGTATTGCCAGAGCCAGTCACGGCGGCTCTGCATTGTGCATCCACCGCGGCAGCATCCCAGGTGAGTGCGACCTGCTGAGCAGCGACGGCGGCGGCGCTAAAGGCGGCCAGAGCGAGAGCGAGGAGTGTGCGAGTGTACTTCATGATTGATGTTGATTGTTCGGAGGTGTGGCTGTTTCGAATGGATGACGGTGGGGCCCTTTTGAATTGCCGGGAGGAGGCGACGATCGATTTTTAACTGCCCTGACAAAAAACGAACAGTTCCAGGGAGCTCGGCTAAGTCAAGCGAATCAACTACCTTTTTTCACAGACTTGGCAAAAATAATAGCGTCGGTGCTGTATCGTTTGTGATAACCTGCTGGAAAGAGATGAATCGGATCCACCTCAGAGCTCTTATTACCTGACAGGTTCATTCCGGACTTTTTTGCTGGGAAGAAAGCGAGCGGTGCTCACTCCAATCAAATTTTAATTTTTAATGAATACATGTAGTGGCGCACCGAAGGTCCGCCGCTGCTCATGCCGGTGCGGACTGTTCCTTGTTTCACGAAATGAGATTAATTGAATTCGCCACTGCCACGGAAAATCGTGTCAATGGAGACGGGCGACAATTGATACTCCGTTGTGGTAACAGGGCGCTGGGTGCAGAGTAGCTGCTGATGTGCCGTCCATACTTACTGTGAGTGCCAGGAAACTACATTTGGAGCCTCCAAACAATCTTCACAATACTCTTTGAGCAACAAGGAATCCATTTTGACGCCCCGGTAGCTCCTCTGAGACGGGTGAGTCCCGTTGACCGGGCGAGGTAGGTCCGTCGACTCCTCTAGCACTCTCGCTGAATCTCCAGTGCGCTTGCATCACAAGCGATTCACCTCATACAACACAAGTACTCCCTTTTCGATAGACTAATATTTGCTCTCAACACGCGCTTCTACCTCTTCAGCCCTAAGCACCGCCGGAACTGTGCCACGCACATCTTTGGCGCAAGGTAATGTAGCGAGTGGCAGCGGTTTCGCTTCTGAGTCTTGTGCTTACCACCGCCCAGCAATCGCAGTTGCTTGATTACCGACGTGGAGCCTCAAGAAATATCTTGGATCTTGATGAACATAGAATTATACATACTAACCGGGAATATACATGTAGATGCAATCTGCAAATAAATTCGACCCGAACACAGCGAATATTGTTCCAAGTCGTTCACGGCTAAAGAACTGTGAGGGGACGGTGTCGATGAAAGGTTTGCTTGAGAAAAGGCTTTCTATGTCCGATATTGGGGCTCACCGTTCTGCCAACGAATAATTTCGGTAAATCACAAAGCTGTTCCATTCCAAGATTCGCCATCAGGATATATACCCTCCACGTTCCAGAAATCCGCCCGACAAACTGTCTTCTGTCGCGACCAATGTGCCCTTTGGCACGTGCTGTCGCAGTACATGGCCTGCAGACAGCGCACGCACTTCTTCTTTGGGTTAAGGTTTGTGCAGCCCACAGCGGCGCACACTGATTCAAAGGAGAACTCCTTAATCTTTTCCTTTGTTTCACGCCATGTTCCAGGAGCTTTCCCCAATCTATCTCGACAAACTCCATGACTTTTAAGTTCGAGATCCAAGTTAAATGAAAGGTCCAGCGCGACTACGCATACAATGCTTTCGAAACTTCAAACATTCCAGGAATGCTGAGGCCAAACTTTCGTTTCGCCTTGCGAAAGACCGACCAAAAAGTTCATCATTCGTTCTCAGTTCCCTGTACCAGACAGCAGTAGCCCTATCCATTTCTACCATGAGGCACCGCAGGAAGGTTAGCCAATTTGGGATGGTCGGAATCTCTTCATCAAGAGTGAGTTCCCCTTTCAAACGTGCTATTTCCGCGAGGATTCCCGTCGCGAACAGCTCGATAAACCGTGGACAAAGCTGTAGCGACGGCTCAAAAATAATTCTTCGAAACGCGCGGGACCTGTTTACATCCTCTCCAAGGAACGTGATGTCCCGTGAACAAACTTTGGTACGTCTGGGAGGCAGAGCGAGGCAAGTTCTTTCCCAAATGAGCTCGCCAGTTGAAGATTCATGACCTTGCGATGTGATGCGATATCATCCACAGAGGTCGACGTGAACTGAGGGTCGTCGTCGGGGAGGATTCATCCGAGAACATCCATGCCTTGGTTCACAAGCTTCTGGTACCGCTTCGCATTCCCCCGGTCTGACTTGGCGGTAATCCAGTGCTTCGAGAGTTCTCCGATGGCGCGTCTGTATCGGTCGTCCTTCGCTTCCATCACCAGAACATCTCGAGTTCGCAACATCGACATTTGGTGGGAGGGAAGACTCGGTACAGCAGATGAGAGAGTGAGCGGAATTCTCCTCACGCGGGGACAAGGAAGATGGAGCGTGACTGAGACGCCAAACGCCAGAGCTCTGTAGCGTCGGTTAAATCCGGCTAAAACATTCTTGTAAATGTGTCCTACATGATTTTGAATCAAAGAGAGCCGAAACAATTTACCAGCGGACATAAGTATATTCTACTGCAAGAGATATTCTACAGTCATTCGGTTGGTGTGCAAAACTCGAAACACGATCTTGCGGTTGCCTGCAATCCTCCCGTCGAATATCTGATTGCAAAGGGAGCAACTACTGCGGAAATTGAGGACGATGGAACAGTGCGTCGACACAGTTACATGGCATTTTCGTTGAACCGGTGATGCAAATGTGGTCTCACCTCTTTCCAAACCAGCGATTAGTTGCGGTGCCGAGACACCTAATGAAATCTTTCAGCTCTCCAAATACATCATTTTTGAAGATTGGGAGGTGCAATTCAATCAATTCCATCAATGGTAAATTTTGCCACGTATATTGTGCCGCCATATTCCCCTGCCCACCGAAAGCCCACCCGCTCTCCCTCTCTTTCCTCGACCGACACTCGCACCTCTCACTCTCGCCTCGAGTGGTCCCCACCTCGCCATCACCGCTGAGTCTGACACCCCTTCCTGATGGGCATCTACTTTTCGAAGCTTTTTGAGCGGCTATGGGGGAACAAGGAGGTCCGGATATTGATTTTGGGGCTTGATGGTCAGTGGGCAGTGCGCTGAGACGGAGAGCTACCGGGGAGTGGCGGGGCGGGGGTGTTAGTGGCATCGGATGAATGTGGAGATAGATGGAATGTGTGTCGGTGATGTTTCGCGGCGCCTATCACTCCCTTTTCATGCAAAGCTCACGTTTCTCTCCCTCTTCGACCCTCGCGTGACACATAGGGGCCGGGAAGACGACAATCCTGTACCGCTTACAAATCGGTGAGGTGGTGACAACGATCCCCACTATTGGGTTTAATGTGGAGACTGTGACTTGGTATGTTGCCGTTGGCGCTTTGCGGGGCTCGCGGCTCGCTGAGGTGGGCGGAGGAACGATAATGGAAGTAAAAGCGTTTACCGGTGTCTTTGGAATCGCCACACCGCCACATCACGAACTTGACTCTCCCGGACCTATCACACTCCCACGAATTTTTCAACTGGGGCTATGTTTTTCCAACGCTTGTCTGGCTAACCACTGGCTCGTCTTCGGTCTCCCACGGATACCATAATCTCTGAAACCCGACACCACATCACGGAATTCATCCCCCCCTCCCCCCGCTCCCCCCCCCTGTTCCTCTCCCCTCGCTCAAAAAATCTCCACCTACCACTTTCTCTACTCCGCCGTCGTCTCCTCCGACACTTCCCGCCAAATCCAGGAAAAATGTCAAATTCCAAGTCTGGGACCTGGGCGGACAAACGTCGATCCGCCCGTACTGGCGATGCTACTACTCCAACACGGACGCCGTGATTTACGTCGTGGACTCTGCGGACAAGGACCGGATCATGGTCTCCAAAGACGAGCTGATGGCCATGCTGGACGAGGAGGAACTGCGGGACGCCGCGTTGCTGGTGTTGGCGAATAAGCAGGACATTCCTGGTGCCATGACGGCGGGCGAGATTACAGAGGTGTTTGGATTGGGACAGTTGAAGCGGAGGAGTTGGATGATTCAGCGGTGTTCGGCGGTTAAGGGGGAGGGGCTGACGGAAGGGATGGATTGGTGAGTGTTGTGCGGTACAAATGTATTATGGCGGAAAGGGGCTCGGGGGGACCTGGACGTTGGGTTCCCTCGTGGATCTCGCGGAGGAGGGAAGCGGAACCACAATCAAACCGTCGGAATGATGGTCAGGCGAGGACAGATGGGACCACGAGCAACAGTTCACTCGTGCACTGGACCGAAATCTGAGACCAGTGAGGCCCCGCGAAGGTCACTGCGCGCTGGCCGGACGCAGATTGGAAGTGCAAGATGTGGAGGTCCCCCGCCCTGCCCCTCATCTCCTCCCCGCTCGTTCGAGATCCCTCCCCAACATAAATTGACAATAAACGTCTTTCTTTCTCTCTCCATTGTTCTTCCCCACTTCTCTTTCATGTCGACTGCTTGACCAATCTCTCCACCGTTCGCTCCGTTCATGCCACACAAGGTTGGTATCGGCCATCACCAAAGGATAGTGACATTCTTTCTGTATTTAGACAGCACTGGATTTGTAAACTGTAATTTGTTGTATTCGAGCGTACTTCCGGCAGAACTTCACGATTCGAATTGATCCAGACCGACTTCATTCCTCGAATCACGGACACGATGCGGGGAAGCATCGCACGGACAATAACGCCACTGACGGCACGACCGCTCTTTCCGTCGTCGCTCGCAACCAACGTGCCGTCGTTCGTTGCTCCTCCTCTGACTCGTGCTCAATCAAAAAGTTCGAAAAAAGGCGAGTCGTCGCTCTCGCGAGGCATGGCTTCCCCCCAAAGAAGAAAAGTGGCATGACATGGATTTTGTATAAATCAGGAGCCGCCAAAGTGAAGTCTGTCTCGTCGTCGGACAAGTCTGCAAACGCGGCACCTATCCCCGTTCTCCCTCTTCCTCCATCCCCGGAACCCATCCGCCTCCTCAACAAATCCATCCGCCGTACTGTTGACCTTGACTTCCGGAAACGGTACGATCCCCCCATCACGCCGGGACCGGGAGACCTACCCAACCTCCCCTCGCGCATGGACCTCTTCTCCCGCTCCCACCCGGACCGAATAACGCCCGGCTCCATCGTGCTCGTCGAGCAAGCGCAGTCGGTAACACGACCGGCCCGAACGACGTTCGCGGGTGTGGTCATTGCGATCAACCGCAATGGCCTCGCGACCAACTTCACGGTGCGCAACACGGTGCTCAAGACTGGGGTGGAGATGACGTTCCCGGCATTTTCCCCGTTGGTGACCAAGATTACCGTGCTGGAGAAGGGGACCGGGTACCGCAGGGCCAAGCTGTATTACTTGCGGGACCGACCAAAGGCGTTCGAGAGGGTGGAGGATGTGAAGAAGAGGGCGTCTATCGCGGCGGCAGCGAGGGCGAAGCTTGCAGCACAGTCTGAGTAGTGTTCGGTGCGATGGTAGGATAGCCGCAATATGGCTAGACCGTAGAAAAGTCAAGTCCTGTGTCTGACATAATGACACTGTTAAAGTGTCGATTACACCTATTACACCTCATTGTGCTTGAGAACTTGCGCTTCGTAACGCGTGCAAAGGGCCGCTTCTCTAAGGCGTAAATTTGTCTTGGAGAAATTGAACAGCTGACACATCAGGTATGGCGCGGAGTAACGAAGTTCCAACGATGACCTCAAGGATCCACCCAAACCGAATCACAATCACTCAACAGCATCGCCTCTTTAGCCATGAACGAGCTCACACGTGGAGCCAAGGTAGAACCGGTCAGCACACCGCCTCCAGGTGCACCGTCTGCACCGGTCACTTCTGACACTTCCTTGGCAGCGCCACGCGCAATCCTCCCAGGACCCGACTCTGTTACCATCCCTGATCGTGACTCCCCCACCAGGCGTCATATCACTCTTCGCGCCAGACTTTCCGCCTGGTCATGGCTTGGCCTCCACGACCCAAAGCGTGCGAGACGCACCGTCAGCAGTGCCGGACCAGACAGGAGATTTCACTATGGGGAGGCAGTACCCTTCGGTTGATGGAGGTCAGTTCCCGGCTCAGTCGAAGTGAGTTCACCATCACAGCCGAGCGTCGGTTCGAGTGTACTCATGCTTCATTCACCCCGGCGGACAGTTGCGACCCTGGACAGCATGGTTCAGTGCCACCAAACAAGAGCGATGCTGCACTGTCTCTAGATCATGTCAACAACGTGCTTGGAAGTATTGTATTGCCGCCGAAAAAGTCTCATCCACAAAGCCAAGTCGCCGGTTCTAACTTCGAGGATCAGCACCCAAGAAACGGAGGCAAACGCAAGCGCTCATCGACATTCCACTATCTTGCTCCTGCTTCGTTGCCGATGCCTACCGGAGGGCGGAGAGCGAGCGCGGGAAGTTTCCCTCCTGTGACGGGACGCGGAGATCAAGAAGAGCCATCGATTGACCCCAAGGCTGTAATGGGGACAGGGGAGGAAGAGGGCGAGGCGGACGAGAGCGATAGAGTGAAGAAGGCCAGAATGTCAGCGTGGACAAAGGCTGATGAAGTTTGCATGCTCGGTGAGTCATCACTGCAAGGACTTGACGTCGATCAAAACAAATCATTGAATGAGCGCTTACACTTTTCCCCCGTGCACCTAGACGCCATCGAGACGCACCTCAAAGGCCACTGGGGCAATATCGCACAGGCTATCGGACCTCAACGAAAAGCGCAAGGCTGCGTCGTCAGGTGGGGCAGTCTCAGGAGGAGGATCGGGTTGGAAAGTGGGAGTGTGCGGGGCCGACACACGGGGAAAGGAAACAGTAGTAGTTCGGGTAAGGGTGAGGGGGAGAGTCCGCCGGGCAAGCCCAAGGGGCGGGGGAGGTCGAAAGGGTCAGCTCGAGCTGGCTGAAGTGATGACAGGTTAAGGAGTTCCTTGCCAACGCCCTGGAAAGTGGATAGTTGGTTGCTGTAAATAACGACTGGAATTCAATTGAAACGAAGTAAAGACGATTCTGACCGCGAGCGCAAAATGGACTCGATTCCTTCCGAGATCCTTGAGGAATATGGTCTATTTCGGTGTCTTCGTGCCACCAGTACACCATCGGGCACCAGAAATGGCTAAAATCAGTGGCGACCTCGCTCACGACGTCTTTCCACCCGGTGGCTCTGAATATAAGCTTCACGGACCTTGATCTTCTGGGAAGCTTGAAAGACTGTGTCTTTCACACAGTCAAGGCTATTGGACTCTGCGGCACTAACAAACAAACTTCACAACCACCAGGACTCTGTTAGAAATCTTGCCCTCCGTACACACACTTCAGATGGACAGTGACGATCTCGGCAATACGTTTGCGATAGAGGCAGTCCTTGTAGCATCCGAAACAGTGGTAGAAGAAGGGCCCTTTCACCCAACCCCCTACGAAACCTCTGGCCCCTTGCAATCAGAGCGATATCGGCTCAAAACGCTCCTATCACACTTTGGCCCCAGTCACAATTGTGGTCTGGACGTCTTCCCTGATCTCATGGTCTACTTTCCAAAGCTTGCGGAGATTGGGTTCGTCGAGATATCAAGCGATTCTTTCCGCGAGCTTCGCTATGGCTTGGAGGGGAGCTTAACAGAAAGGTTCCGTTCAATTCGCACAATCCACTTCCGTCTGGCGTCGTACGCTGTTCCTCCGGACCTTTCCCAGCTCTCCGCGACAATTTCTGCGATAGCAAATGCGTTCCCCTTTCTTCAGGAGATGACCCTTTCTTTCTACAAATGGGGTCCCAACTGTGACCATAGTTTCGTACGGCAGTCTGTGCAGCTCTCGCCTGTGCGACACGTCCGTCTTATCGGTCATTTGGATCACTTGTGGGAGACTTACCTCCACAGAGTGCTTGTAGACTCTGGGAAGAGAATTTCGTGGGAGCCGGACATTCCTTATATCGATTATTTTAATAGTGGATTCCAGCGGGCCAAGTAGTGTATAATTCATTGTGTAATTATAATTGAAGTGTTGACGTTCTTCACAAGACTAATCTTGCATTCGAAAGAGTTCACCACCTTCGATCGAGGCAGTTTCCACATTTGGCACTTCCGCTTCATCTTCCTCTCTATCGTCATGAGTGATTTCGCTGGTATCGGAGACATCATCGCGGAGCGAAGGCACAGGGTGAGTGGACTGCAGCTGCTGAAGTTCTTACACGGAGGCCGTGAGAGAGCTCATCTTGCCCACTGACGATTGTTTGCTCTGTCTCAAGGAGCGTGCGCGGGAGCTGGGAAAGAAACTCGCGAGGGATGAGCTCGAGAAGGTTTGGCAAACTTTGAACAGAAAGTCACAGCAAGACCGAGTCGAAACATCACCACGTTCACGTCAAATCCAGATGAAACAAATGCTGCAAGACCTCCAAGTGAACCTGCGCAAGTTCGCCGAACAGCATAGGGACGAGATTCTGTCCAACTCGGAGTTCAGAACGAAGTTCCAAAAGATGTGCGACGAGATCGGCATTGACCCGCTTGCCTGTAAGCAATCACTCGTACCTTTTGGCCTGGTGGAGAGCGGCCGTTACCGGGGAGACTGCGTTCAATACCACTAACCCAATTAATTGCGAACTTGCACGCGCTGAACAGCACGAAAGTCTGCCTGGTCTTCACTTGGAGTTGGGGACTTCTACTTCCAACTCGCGGTTCAATGTGTCGATGTGTGTGTCGCAACTCGGGCTCAAAACGGCGGCCTTATGGATCTCGAGGAATTGCAACGTCGGGTTAACCGACTCAGAGGACCCGACAATGCAGTATCCTTGTAAGTCGCACAAAATTGAATTTTTGATCGGGGTGACTCAAATTCCGCTTGGATTCGTGCGTCCAGTGACGACTTGGAGAGAGCTATCAAATCGCTTGCACCTCTCGGAGGAGGCTTTCAGGTGCTTCGGGTTGGGAATCGTCGCTTAGTACAATCAGTGCCGGCGGAGCTGAGCAGTGATTCTGGAGCAGTCGTTGGAACGGCTCAGGTGAGTGTTAATTCAAGATTCATAAAGTTGGACAACAGGTAATCCATTTTGACGCCATTTCAACGAACACTCGACTGCACATCGTAAACTCGGACCAACCAGAACAATGCCGGTGCTTTCACAATACCGCAACTCACACAACCGCCACTCTCTTTCCACCCAGCGAGAGCGCAGGCTGCTACCGAAACACTTGTAAGGAGCGGAACTGTCTGGGTGGACGACCAGAACCCCGACGGAATCACAGT
Organism: Gonapodya prolifera JEL478; assembly: GCA_001574975.1. NCBI lineage: Eukaryota > Fungi > Monoblepharomycota > Monoblepharidomycetes > Monoblepharidales > Gonapodyaceae > Gonapodya > Gonapodya prolifera. The sequence continues at coordinate 213,423 of KQ965751.1, read as the reverse complement.
CTTCTACGTCGTGGCGTTGTGGAATGGTCTCTCGGATGATGGAGTGGAGTGAAGCAAAGGTATGTTTTGGACACCTTTGTTTCACCACTTGGCCCACTGACGTACTTCATGATTTGTAGTACAACACGGACCGTCCTTTGCTAACAGAATCGATGACCTATCGTCGGTCACTATTGGACATGATACCCATACCCGTAGTCGATATATATATTAATTACTGGCAACGCAATTTGGAATCATCACCGGAATTCGTGTGAACTTCGTGTAATATTTTCAAAGGTGATACGAAAATCATGTTACAAAATTGTACAGATGAAAGGAAAACAAAGGGTTTTTGATTCTTTGCGAAGGTTAATTTGGATCTTCTGTCCGAGACGTGACACGTTCTTAGCCAGGACTAGGGTAATTTGGGAGTTCTTCAAGCACTGCTCCAGCTGAGCTCGCGACGCTCCGGAACGTATTGCGGAAGATCTGACTTCTGGCTCGGCTGGCCATCAACTGGTCTGTTGTAACCGGGACGTACAGGCCCATCCCACCGGTTTCCAATGTCCGGAATAACGGGTGGATTCACACTCGTGGACGAAGTGGGGCTTGGGTATGACTGGGACACGGGTCCGGTCTGAATCTTTGACAGTGGTGGCAAAACAAAGCCGCCTCCGCCGACCACGGGGCTGTCGTGTCTTTGGTGTTGGGAATGCGGTGATGGCGCAGCATTGGGAGCATCGTTGTAGCCTCTCTCTCGGGGATCGTACCGCGGGTAGCTATGGTATGCTGACGAGGAACGGCTGTGGGAGTCACTCATTGTTCCGGCCATTCCACTTGATGGAGGAGCGGTGGAGATTCCAATGCCGCTTCCGCTGGAGCTTTCCCTGTAGTGACCGAGGGGAGGCCTCGGGGGAGGAACAGCACCGGCAAGTGCGGTGGACAAGGATGGAAGCGAGAAACTGGAGCTGTTTCCAGGCGCCAATGGAGGCGGAAGGCGCTGGTGCGGCGAGTCATACGTCGACATGGACGAAGACGAAGAAAGCGGTTGATTAAGAGGAGGAGGTGCCATGGGGCGGCCTTCCTGCGCTCCTCCGTAGACATCCGGGTAAGAGCTCCGACGAGCAATATCTTCGATGTGCGCCTTTCCCACATACTGCTGACTGTCTTCGGAATACTTGCGGGAAGGAAGGTCTCCCGAATCGCCAGCATATGGACCAGATGTGGTAGGGTACGAGTGCTGGGCATTGTTGCCGTACGGGGGAACGGACGGGTAGTCCAGGGATGAAGACGGAGTGCGAGCAGGTGGATACGGCATCACAGGGGAGTATGCCTTCCCAGGGGAGGGAGCGGTTGAGTAGGAAGAGGTGTTGCGATAATAGTCGGAGTGGTAGGCGCCTGAATTCGGAGGGTAGCCACCGTGGGGCGGCATACCTTGGTAGGCCGATGACTGCTCGGGCATGTTGGCGTAAGACGGCGTCCTCTGGTTGTCGTAACCGTAAGGAGCGTCATAGCGACTGCGATCTTCGGCAACCGGCTCGCTGTACGGAGGATTTCCATACTCGTGCGAAGGATGAGGAACATACTCCGTTGGTCTACCGTAGTTGTAGGGTCCACTTGGGTGAGGGCTGATGGTCCTTTCGTGCGGAGCACCCCCGGGGCTAACTGGCGGCATTGATCCTCCTCGGATGTTAGCGTTTCCGGAATACGTCGAGGTGGTGGACAAGTGATGGGGATTTTGGTCTACATTGGGTCACGTGAGTCATACTTCAAAGGCCGAGAAGTGTAGTGCTTACCGTTGTACAATCCGTCTCGTACACCGGCATAGAGATCTCCAGTAGATCGAGCCTGCGACGTGGCCAGCCCACCCTGGGCCGATCCGTCGTGTAAAGAGAGCGAGCTTTGCATATTGGAGATCGAATTGATGCCGGATGTGGCGTCGGCGACGAACTCCGGATACATCTCCGTCGGAATCGTCAGCCCAGACAGGGACGGCATCTCGCTGGGTGTCTTGATCCTTCCCTCGCGGAGGTCGTCGACTGTGTAGTAGGAAACAAGATGCTGTCTCTTGTTATCGCCCGTGCAAATGGAGAGGGCCTTCTTGACCAGGCCACCTTCGATGAGCTGTGCGTCGAAGGCACCCGAGTCTCTGCCTCGACCCCGGGGCTTCGAGTAGACCTCCTTGTAGAGCAAAAAGCTACCATGGATTCGGCTCGCGCTCCACGCCTTCCCGTCTGTCCAACGGCGAATTCCTGATTCCTCCTCGTCCCACACGAAGACCGCACCCGAGCGAATGCAGTGGTGGCGCTCCGACTCTGAAAGCCGTCGCTGAACGCGTTTGAGCATGTTGAGGCGACAGGCTTCGAAGAGGAGAAGCGCGTCGTTGGTGGTCTGGTTGAAGATGGAGTCGTAGATTAGTTTAACACCAACACGATTGATCACAGTCAGCGCGAGAGAAGGTGGGTTAGAGTTCAATCACTATTTGTGATATGTAGATGACCTTGCAAACTCTATGCTCCCCAAGAAATCGGCATCGAGTTAGATGATCCCCGATACGATGCTTGTTCGTTTTGGGCCATCGTAATTCCTTGAGTAGAATCCCTCGGGGGAATCCCTTGTCTTCATCATCTCGTCCGTGCGTTCCCGATTCCATGGAGATGAGTCCTATCGGACGATGATCGAGCTCACCTGGACATATCCAACAAAAGTGTGCATCATCGCTGATGAGGTGAGGATGGATGGATGGATGGATGGGCTCGTCGGGCCGCGAGCGATGGACAGTTGGGTTTCTCAAATTTGTGATGCGGTACCTTGGCGCGCGCTTCCGGCTCTAGATGAGTGAAGGCAGCAGTCAAGGATGAGATCCCCTTCGCAAATACCGAAGGACACCATTCCCAACATCCTGGGAACGTGGCCGCCAGGAAAGAAAAGACATCGCCCAGACGACTATCGCTCAAGAACAGCAGTCGAAGATGTGTTTTGGGACTTCCGCCGCCAAGTGGAGTGCGCCCATCCTGTTGCTCCGAGACCATGCTGGGCGCCGGCCGCACCGATAAAACACCAGCACACAGCTCGAAAGACTCACCACCAAACGTCACTCCAACGTTGATGCGTTCTGGTTCCGTGACCTGGCCGTTCGAAGGCTGCGAAGAAGGCGATGGAAGGAGTGCAGGGTCGCAAGGGACACACAGGCGACCCAGTGAAGACTGGTAGGACCGAGTTATCGAGTAAAGACGTCGATAGGACTGGATTTGAAGCGACTGCGAGCGCTCTCCGTGGGGGGTTGGCGCCCGTAACTCTAAACCCGATTAGTTTTTGGGTTTGGGGGCAAGGAGGCGCGAATTTTTCCCGGAGCCCTAATGTCGATATAAAATAAGAAGGTACACTTTCTGCTAATCAAGGGGTGCAAGCTCTATGATGAGGCTGACGAATTATACCGATAATCGTTTTACACACTTTCGTAAGCAATGGGAGAAAATATAAGGTATCTCTTCTTAACACAAAGTGCTGAACGGCGGAACAAAAATTCCCTTGCTGCGGCAATAAAATTTTTGCTTCATCCCACAGCGGTGCAACGTAATCTTTCGCTAGAGCCCTTTGTCCCACGAAGGTACCGACCCGTCAAAACTCTTTGCCAACCTCCACCTTCTTGCCAGTCTAAATCCAATCCCCTCAATAGCGTAGAAAAATAGTGCCAAGTATCCAAACTTGCCTCGCGACGCCCTTCCCGTTTTTTCACTACAAGAGCTCGACGTGGTCCCCCACGAAGGTGATCCGTTTGGCAGGGAGGACACTGAGGACCTCGTCCCACGCTGCGATTGCGCCCTGAACGTCGAATAGCGGTTTGAATAGAGACTGAAGGGAAAGTCTGAACGAAACCGATTCCACCGCTCGGAAGTATCGCGCCACAGTATGGGAAAACAAAGCCAGACGAGAAGTGGAACCCATGTCGTTGCGGTACCATCGCGGGCAGATGGCAACGCTGCGGTCCCGGATGTGTTCGTGAACCCAACCTTTTGCAGTGGGTGCAATCGTAAATCAGGGACGAGAAGCTCGGGTGCTACTGCCGCAAGGACACCCCTATGATCACTGCTATCATCGAAGATAACCAACTCACAAGTCCAGTGACGTTTGGGAACCGTGAAAGTAGCTGCGCCAGGACGATAGGCCAGGATGGGGTAGGCAGGTGGCAGTTGAACCCATGTGTTTGCAGCCGCACGAGGGATTCTGGAGCCGAAAAGTGCTCGTAGTCTGCCACAGCCTAGGAGCAGCTTTGTGTTGTGGCTATCTTGGTAGGTGCCTAAGCGGAGATTCCGGAGGTTTGGGAGCACAACGAATGGGTCCACGAAAACAAGCTCCGAGGAACGAGATGCGATTATCCAGTATATGGTCGCGTCCACTACGGAATGGACTGGCGGTAAACCATCCCGAATCCAAGTTGTAATCAGGTCCAAACTGAACATGACCGTCCTCAACGAAAACCTCGCCGAAAACTGCCTGGCAAACCCCACAAGGGAGCCACCGGCATTGCTCACGACGGGGTTATTGACCGCCATGACGTCCACCGCGGTGGGGACTGGGTCCAAACCTCGCCGAATGAGTCGGACGCGAGGCGCGGTGCGGATCGTGGCGTCCTCCACCACGCGAGCGAGGTTCGTAGAAATGGGGGTTGTGTGGAGGAGGTGGGAGGGAACGAATTGCGATATTTTGGCGATCGCGAGCTTCGTTGCGGGTCATGCCGACGGTGTGGGTCGTATTCGCCGCCAACGACGCCCCTCACGAGCTTGAATCGTTTGAAGGGCCTCGTCACGACCGCTGTTACGGGTAGCTTGTCGTGCATGAGGTCAGACACGGTGAGAGCGACTTCAACGGAAATCCTCGGGAGCACCTATCGCGTGACTTCGTCCCAGTGGCGGCAGACGGGCGCGACAGAGCCGAAAAATTCAAGAGGAGAGAGGTGGAAAAAGATTGGAGGAGGAGCTCCGGGGGAAGCTGCGCGATCGACATGTTTATGCGTTGGAGCAGTATATTTATCATAGACCAATCAAAACTCTCCATCAGCCTCCACCTTCTTGCCTATTCGATCCCCAATCCTCCGTATGCCTTCGAAAAAAAGTCGCCAAGTATCCGCAACTTGCACGTCGACTCCCTCCCCATTCCGCAACAAAAGTCCTACGTTTTCGCCAACAAAGTTGATCCTGTTCGCAGGGAGCACGGTAACTACCTCTTCCCACGCTTTTAAGACGCCCGGAACGTTCGAGAGAGGTTTGAAGGGTACTGGAAGCATAAACGTGAAGGACAGAGATTCCACCGCTGGGAAGTATCGCGCCACCACAGAAGCGAACGACGATAGTACGACAGTATCACACATGTCGTTACCAGACCACCGAGGGAAGATCGCAACACCGAGGTTACGAATGCGGGGGTGTGCCCAACCGTTTGAAGTACCGGGTGGAAACGCAAAGGAAGGGAAAACATGCTGGGGAATTGTTACAGCAAGACCATTCCAGTGCTCGTTGGTATCGTCGAAGAGGACCAAGTCCCCAAGGGTAGTCAAATTTGGGAATCTAGTCAGTAGTTGCGCCAGTACCATGAGCCACGATGGGGCGGGCAGGTGGTGGTTGAATCCGCGGGTTTGAAGCTGAACAAGTGACTCTGGAGCTGAGAAGTTCCCGTAGTCTGCTACAGCCTGGAGTAGCTTCGTGTTGTCAGTGTCGTCGTAGTTACTCCCCAAGTGGAGCTTTTGTAAATTGGGGAATGCTACAAACAGGTCAATGAAAACAGGCTCCGCGGACCGAGTTGCGGTTATCCAGTATACGGTGGCGTCTATTACGGAATGGACTGGAAGCAAGCCGTCCCGTATCCAGGTTGTTATGAGGTCGAGGCGAAGCTTCACTGTCCTTAAGGCAAACCTCGCTGTTAACTCCCACGTAAACCCCACAATCAATCCACCCGCATTGTTTGCGACGAGCTTAGTAGCCGAAGCGACGTCTACCGCTGTCAGAACCGGTTCCAAACCGCGCCTTATGAGCCGGTATTTCCAATTGGAACAAGTGGCGGCATTGTCGACAACAAGAGCGAGGTTGGTGAATACGGGAGTTGTGCGCACTAGACGTGAGGGTATTCTGAGTGATACATTGGCGATCACCAGCTTCGTGGTGGTAAGGGCAGGTAAGATAGTGTTCAGTGGGGGACTTTCGCCTGTAACGACGCCGCCAACGACGCCCCTGACAACTTTGAACCGGCCAAAAAGTCTCGAAACTTTCGCCGTGACCGGTTCGCTGTAGTGTACAAAGGCCGACACGATGAGACCGACTTCCACGGGGATTTTGCCGTCTTCACTGAGCGCAGTTCGTGTGATTTCGCTCCAGTGACGACAGACGGGGGCGACCGAGCCGAAGAACTCGAGTGGCGGAAGATTGAGGAAGATGTTCAGTAGGACCTCTGGGGGAAGCTGCGTGATCGACATGTTTGTGCGAACAAACAACACTAAACTTGCCGACTGTAATCAATCGTAGTAACAACACGACAAGTTGACACTTTTAATAAATAACAAACCCCACTTCCACTCCTCACCCCATCTCTTTCACGACGCCCTCCACTTTCTCCAACTCCTTCCTCCCCGCTGGGACCCACACAACCTCTGCCCCACCGACACCCCGCCCGACTCTGAGCAGCCCGTGGTCCAGAAACTCCCTGAGCTGCGTGCGAAAAGTCTGTTCGGACGAGGCGAGGAACTGGTCACGGCACAGACTGAACAGGTCCGAGAAGGGAATCGCGAATGACGGGGGTTGGTGCGTCAAGGCGGAGGAGGAGGAAGATGCTCCGGGACGCCCGGGGCGGCGCGAGTTGGGGCGCTTTTTGGACTGTTGGTCGTCCGAGTCGTCCGAGTCATCATCGGGTGCTTCGTGATCCTTGCGAGGTGAGGGCACGTCAGCTCCACACCCAAACACCCACACAAAAAGCCCCGCTCACCTCATCCCCGTCGCGCTTTTCTCCACCACCACTCCCATCTCCACCGTCCATCCTTTCCATCATCGCCTTCACCGCGACTCCAAAAATCCTCCTCACATTCGCCTGCAAACTCCTCATCACCCACACCAACCCTTTCAACCCTTTGCCACCGGCGCCGACCTCTGGCGCCACCACGCCCAACGACCCGACCACATCCCTCGCCTCAACATCGTACGGCTCGAACGTCGCGCAATCATGCCACGCGAACCTGAACCGCGCGTGTTTCCGTCCGTCCCACAGCAGCCCGGCGTCCACGTGGTCCACCGAGCAGGCAAGGTGTATGCGAGGGAGGGCCGCGAGATGGGACAGAACGTCCTGCGCGCGGTCGGAGCGAAGTCCGGGGGCGTCGATGTTGTGCACGATGATATAGAGGTGCGTGTAGGGGAGGGAGGGGTCCGGCTTGTCCCCGAACCAGGATCGAAGCAGCGCGAGTTGGGCAGGGAGGGTTCGTGGGAGCTTCTTCCCAGAGCTCGTTAGGTGGGCCCGGCAGATCCCGTCCACCAAATCCTCCACCAGGGTCTTAACGGATACGCAGCGCTCGAACGCGTTAAAAATGGCCACGGGGCTGACCGACGCCTTCCCCATATACTCCGCAAACTCGTTCAGCAGCCCCCGCTTCGATCCGAACCCATACAGCGCAACCGAAAACCCGTGAAGCATCTCATGGTGCCAATGCGGGAACTGCCTCGTGTGCCGATTCACGAGGCGGGTGCGCTCCCGTGCATGCTTGGGTGGAATGAGGGGGAGGACGCGGGTGTAGTCGGCGTGGGAGACCGAGGGGAGGGACGCGAGGGTCGCGTTGGATGTGCGGTTCTTGGTGGGTGTCGAGGAGGGGCCGGACAGGTGGAAGTACTGCTCGTGTGCGGGTTGGGCCGATATAAAGTCGGCGTCTTCGTCCTCGTCGGTTGCCCGGCGCTCCTCCTCCTCGTCAGCGGCCGACCCCGCGTCGCTCTCCACCTCGTCACTTCCGCTGTCTTCGTCGCTTTCCTTGTCCTCCCCTGCGTCCTCCTCCTCGTCACTCCCCTCATCGACAGCATCCGAACCCCCCACCCCGGCTCTCGTCATCACGCGCTCGTTGCGTAACCTGCGTCGCTCGCGTGACAGTTCGGACCTGCTCAGCGCATTGTCGTTTCCATTATCGTCGACGGGAGTTCCGGAGTCAGCCCCCGATAGACGGGATGAGGTGCGCCGCGTGGGTTTCGTGGGTGTCATGTCCTCGGATGCCGGGCGGGCGGAAATGTCGGGCGGCGTGCGCACAGACCGCGATAGCGGCGAGGAACCTGGACCGTGTTTGCCCCTCGTCGGCGTCTTTTTCGTCGGAGTCTCGGGCGCCGTTGCTGCGTCGTCGACAACCGGCGAGAACCGAACCCGCTTGACAGACTCGGGGGATTGAGACGCACCCGGGGTAGAAGGGGTCTTGCGTTTCGAGTCGGCAAATGTGTGTAGGAACCGGCCAAGGAGGGGTGCGCGGGTCGGTGAGTCGTAATATGACGGGTCGCCTAAGAGCCCATTGTCGCCGTCCAGTGGTAGAGCACCCCCACTGCCCGTCCTTTTCCACCGCTCGTCGTTACGCCTAGAGCTCGGTGACGCACTCAAAAGGTCCACATCATCCCCCTCCTCCTTGCCGCCCGCGGCCGTGCCCTCTTCATCGTCGGCTGCCTCCACGAGCCCCTCCCCGACTCTCCCTCTCCGCCCACCAGGTGAGCGAGACGATGGCGAGGCCTTGTACACTTTCCGCAGCTTGCGGCCCAGCTCGTGCGTGCGCGAGCGGTTGACGAAGAGGATGGGGATTTGGTCCTCGGACTGGTGTGAGTTGATTTGAGGACGTGATGGGGTGTAGAGGTATGTAAGCTCGGAAAATGGTGAGAGAGATACGAGGGAGCGTACCTGGTATGTGATTGGGACTCGTGCGGTGTGTAAGGTGGAGGGGATGTTTGGTTTGTGCGTGGGACGTTGCTTCCCCACGCCATCCTTGGCTGAAACCATCGGCGATTGGTGTAGCGTTTGTCGAGTGAGACTTCAGCGGGGGGACATGGACCACTGAGGACTGGCTGCAATGAAACAAGAAGGGGTCGGGGTGGTCAGTTCAACCAGCTGAGGTCAAAATCAATCGGTCCTGGAAGTGCATCGTGGTCTCCCAAACCCGCACCATATTCCATTTCCACGTTCTGAAAAGACTCCTACGGAAACAGAGGAGGACGGATACAGGCGGGCCGTCGGAGAATTCTCCAAGTACTGGGTCGCCGCCCAATCCGTCCGGGTAATACCCAGCGTTACGAAGAGCTTGTGAATCCTGGCAAACTCGACATCCTTCACCGAATCGCTTCGGAAGAGAAACAGTCAAACCCGTCCTGTACAGAGGATGTGGCAACGCGCCGCAAAGTTATGAGCGCCCTGTTTGGCAGCTCTCTTGGGAAGGAGCTGGCGTTCCGTTGCCTTTCGGAAGATGCGTCCAAGTTTGTTTCAACCGGTACTGCGCTCCTCCTCCACGGCACGATGCATTCCCGTGCATTTCGCAGGATAATCCTTGAGCCATCAATTGGACTGTTCCCTCGTCTAATTGAGACATTTGCCTTCAAAATCTTCGGGGACATCGCGACTCGTGGTGGGGAATTTACACTGGAAAGGCGAGGTCGTGCCAATGCTCTCAGCAGTTCCAGTTTGATCACTATTCGTCAGACACTTGTGATGGATATGGACGAGGACACCGCAATCCGATTCGCTGGCATGAAAAGGAATCACCAACGCTTGAAACTCGCCTTGAGCGAATTGGAGCGGGTCTGCCACCTCGATCTCCCTGCAGTGAATAAAGTTTGGGAGGAGTTTTTGCGACCAATTTTCAGTGGAATTGGCTTTTGAGATAAACTCGCATCGGAATGAGAAGCTTACGTAAAAGTATCGCGATTCCATGCTGGAAACTTTGCACTTAAGAAGGGAAAAACTCAAACGGGTCTCCTTCGAATCAGTGTGCGTGGCGGTGGGATGCACAAACCTCACCATGAAAATGTCTTCTGGCGCGGGGTGCGGACGGGTGTTTGATGGACAGCGACGGTCACACAGCATATATCAATGCTCTTTGAGGGGCCGAGATGCCTTGCGTTGCGTTCTTGGCAGAGACCTGCGGATTTCATGGCCTTGCTGAAGATCAAACATTGCCCTTGGAGTTACTTCTAGCATGCCACAAAGGCGAATTTGACGAAGTGAAGCATTTGATCGAATCTGGGAGGTCACTGTGAACGAACGTTTTTGACCCGCGCTCGGTGACACATATAATCGAAATGTGTCCAGTCCACTCCTCTCATGGCAGCACTTGTGGGAGATCATTTGGATGTAGCCGACTACTTGGTTGGTTTTTGTGCGGATTTGGACGGCGTACGCTACACAGTCGCACACCCTTGGAGGAAGTATGTGATGTGATGGAAGCTTTCTTCAGAGAAAGCTCATCACGTTGAATACTTTCTCGACAGAGGAGCAACCAAAGACAGTTGGAGTCAGTGTGAGGCTGTGAAGCTTAACGTAGAGGACGTTGTCTGCCTTCTGCTCAATGAAGGGGCTCGTCCAAACAAAATGGCACGGACTCCTTCACCTCAGCGCTTGGTGTTACTGTATGGGAGGGTCATGTTGGAATTGTTGAACGACTTTTCGAAAACGTTCCCAGTCCAACCATCGAGAACATTTGCGACGCTTTGCACACTGCATGTGTCAGCCACTCAAAGACACCGCGCAGCAATCGTTTTCCCATCATTCAGAGCCTTGTTGAAGCAGGAGCAGATGTGAATCATAGTGACCATGAAGGATGGACCCTACTTGCCTTGGCTCGTAACATGGGATGACGGAAGTAGTCCACTACCTAATTGCGAAGGAAGCGGCGTCTGAAGGGTTTGCCGAGGTTGATTGAAGAGTGGGTGCTGCACATAGTTGAGTGGCTTGTTTCAAAACAGTGATGTCGGTGATCTTAATTTACCAACTCCTCCAGGGATTTATGTACTTGCAGTGCCGAGACACTTTGGATCTATATATCTCATGAGCCTCAATATTTGATGTCGTTGAAAAATGGGAGGCGCATTTCAAGGTTTATGTAATATTGTGAAATGGATTTGTAATCACAGTATCAGCATCAATGATTGAACCTAAAGACTTAACTGCTAAGTGTACTCCGTATGATTTGCTCTTGGACGTCTTGTCTAATCCACATCAACTGGCGTGAACTCGAGCTCCACGGAATTTCATTAGTTACCACACCAGCTCTGAATGCCCGTCCCCCGTCGGCAGTATGCCATCCACGTTCCAAAAGTCCTTCCTACACACCGCTTTATGCCTCGCCCAATGTTTTCTCTGGCACGCAGCGTCGCAGTACATGGCCATCATGCACCGCCCGCGCTTCTTCTTTGGAGCGAGGTTGCGACACCCCACTGCTGCACAGACCATCTCGAAGCACTGTTCTTTAATTTCGTCCCGCCGATTGCGAACAAATGCCTGGGCATCCTTGGGCTCTTCCCGAGCTCGTTCTGTGACACCTCCCTCAACACCGACGTGAGAAAACTTGATTTCGTATGCAAATTCCAGCGACGCCACGGACGCCTTGAATTGCTGCCAAAGGAGCAAAATATTCTTCACCTTGGGTATCGGAACGGTGCCAATCGACTCGACCCTGCAAAGAGCCGCGATCCAGTACTTTGGCCTCACCGACCTCGACGCCCACGTCAAAGCAACGCTGTCTTGGCAGATCGAGACCTTCATCTGCGTCGAGCGCTTGGACAAGTCGGACTTCCCTGGAGACTTTGTGTGGCGATTCCCGTGCCCCTTGGACGGCACGACTATTCCAGGCCTCGAAGAGCTTCATGCAATTCTGGATAGTGGAGTGTTTGACTCCCGCAGGTTACCCGTCGACGCAACCACGGCGAGGTTTGACGGCGCGAAACCAATTCATTACTTGACCGGTCGTTGGTGACTGTGACGTCACAGTACCACGCAGCTGCGTATCTGTCCATATCCATCATGAGCACGTGAAAGATGATGAGCCATCCGAAAACGTTTGGAAGTATGAAATCATGTGGTTTGGACTGGTCCGAAATTGTAAATCCCTCATCAACGTGGCTTTGAATGTCATGTGCTGCCGCCTCAGCAAGAAGGGGAAGTAGCCCAAGCGACGGCTCCACTAAGATCCTGCGGAAGGCACGCGACCGAAACGCACGATGAGATAAGAATGGGACGTCGCACGGGTCAAACTCCCTTGCGTCTTCAGGCAAACAGTGTTTCGCGAGACCCCTGCCAACGGTGCTGACCAGGAGGACCGACATGACTTTTCGGTGTGTGGCCATATTCTTTTGGAACAGGGAGAGATCCTGCTGCAGGGCCGTCGGGCTCCGGGTCCGGGTTGTACGCTGGAGGAGAAGAAACGGGCAAGCCATTCTTCACCAACTTCGCATACAAAGGATGGTTTCGAGGGACATCCCTAGCGGCTATCCAGGGTTTCGTGAGTTCGGGGTCGCGGGATTCCATCATCGCCAAAAGTTCAGATGCACCCAACACGGACAGGTCGCGACTCGGAAAGCGAGCGGAGGAGGGAGAAGAAGAGAAGAATTTGAGGGAAGATAGCAATGGCCGAGCGAGTTCACACTCTGGTTCTCCTTGCGGGTAGGAGGGCATTCTATACCCATGTCCCTCCGGTCTGCCGACGATTTCACGAGATTGACTCGTCAATTCCGAATGGTCTATACTTGCAGCGACAATGTTCACGCCGCCCGCAGTCAGACATAACGATTTTCTCATTGCCGGTTCCATGTCGAGAACCGGTGCACCTCAACGAGTCACAGTTCTGCACCCCAGATGGGACGGCTAAGCGCCACAGCAACATTGAAAAGCTCGAACTGGGATTTCTTGATAGCTTTTAGCGACGTGCCTTGCCCGACCTTGTCTCTGCAATCATGCAAGGGTGCCCTCCCTGCCTCCGTGAGGTTGTCGTATTGTACTCCAGCGAAGACGACACATCCGAGAAGGACAATATAGATGATCTTGTCGTATTATACCGTGCTGCTGTCCGACAGCTTGCTTACCTTCTGCGAACATGTGAATCTGTGACTGCAACAGTCATGGCTACGAGTTCCGTTGCAAGCGCGACATTTCGCGCAAGATACACCGAGCTCACAGAAGATCAGGAACTCGGGTACGCGTAATGGAGTTGAAGCAGGAGCCAGTCGTCTTGGTGGAGAGTTCATTGGGTGGAGGCTTTCCCGTATGGCGGGTGAGTTTGCCTGATATTCCACGACGGCCACTGTCTGTCCCATTGACATCCTCTGAAATGTGATTTGCGTTCCGCAGACTTCGTGACCACTTCGGTCCCTGTGTGGAGACAAATGCCAGCCACTACGTTCATTTTTTCAGCGCGGTTTCTGTCGGAAGGTCACCTTGAGTTTAACACCACACGAAGCAGTCCTATGTATATATAGATCCGATAGCCATTAATTACACATTTCAGTTCTTTCTTGTACTCTCAAACGCTTGACCGAAGCCCCGTGTTGCGAGGCGGCTTCTCTGCACAGACTGCGCCTCGGACAACGTGCGCTTAGACCATCGAGTCACATTTCTGTGATGTGCGGAATATTCGGGTGTCAGTGTCTGCGTGGCGATGGCCATAGGGATGCACTTGTTGTGCGATCGTCCCGGAGAGGACTGGAGCAAAGAGAGCTCGATTCCCCTGCCAGAAGCCGTTTACTGACAACTTTGTTGCCTCGTGGGCGTCACAGACATTAACTATCTCGTCGAGAGAGACAGAAAGTGAGTTGGCTGCAAACGTGCCCATTCGGGAGCCACCGATTAACGATTAAACGCTCTTCCCGTTACTCAAACCGAAAATGAAATGTCGTACATATATTCCTACCCTTGAAATCGGCTCGTGACCCCAATGGTGGCATTTGACTCCCTGACTTCGACGTGACCATCCCACACCCATCCCCACCCTCGACGCCAATCAAGATTCATTCTCAAAACACTCATCGATGGTCTACGACGACTCGAGTACCGAGGGTATGACTCTGCCGGTGAGAGGCTGTCCAGTGACTTGCAACTGAATGCCTGGGACAAATGTGTCAACCAACCGGAACTAGGGCTCGCTATCGACGGCGACAGGGAGGGCGAAGTGTTCGTGTACAAGTCTGTAGGCAAGGTACGCGCTGCGATGACGTTGGGGGCGGAGGGTGGACTTGGACGTCAGGTTCGCGGTTGGCGTGGAATAGGGGTGTTAGGTGGAATGAAGTGGACTTCGTGGTTGGGCAAACCTAACCTCTACCTCCACTCGGCCCCGTCGTCGCACCACTCCGCTCCGCTCCCAGGTCGCCCTACTCGAACGCGCCATCACGTCCCACATCGACCTGGACCTCTCCCGTTCCTTCTCCGTACACGCTGGGATGGCGCACACGCGGTGGGCGACGCACGGCCCACCGAGCGACCGCAACTGCCACCCGCACCGGTCGGACCCAAAGTGCGAGTTCCTGGTGGTGCATAATGGGATCATCACGAATTATAGGGAACTCAAGGCTGTGCTGGAAAGGAAGGGGTATATGTTCGAGTCGGATACAGATACGGAGGCCATTGCGAAATTGGCAAAGTATATTTTCGATACACAGAGGCTGGCGGGGCAGATTTCGTTCTCGAGTTTGGTCAAGGCGGTTATCAAAGAATTGGTATGCCTTTTTGTGTCGCTTTCTCTTCACCAATCTCTCCCCTCCAATCACTTCGTATCGCTCCCGTCCCACTCTGCCCTCCCAAACCCACCAATACAGGAAGGCGCATTCGCCATCATCGTCAAATCTACCCACTACCCTGGCGAAGTCGTGGCCGCCCGCCGGGGTTCGCCCCTACTCGTCGGTGTGAAGAGCGAGCAGAAGCTCAAAGTCGATTTCGTCGATGTCGAGTTCTCGTCTGAGGCGGATAAGGGTGGGTCGTTGGTCTCAGCGCATTTATCTTCATCTTCATCTTCAGCTGTCCGGTTCCCTACCCACCTCCGCCTCCCGCGACCCTCATGAAGCCGAAGACGCCGCCGCGGCACTCCTCACCCCAGCCGATCCGAACCACCCCTTGGGGGCACAAGTTCAACGCTCCCAATCGCGGGCGTTCCTGTCCGAAGACGGGGTGCCGCACCAGATCGAGTTTTTTGTGGCATCAGACCCCAGCGCTGTCGTGGAGCATACCAAGCGAGTGCTGTATTTGGAGGATGATGATATCGCGCATATTCATGATGGGGGTGAGTTTGGGGTGGCGGTTGGGGGAGCGGGTGATTCAAGGGTGACCGGCCGGGGCCGGACGAAGAGTCGGAGTCACTCAGACCCCTTTACCTGACATCACGCACCCCCCGTTGTAGAACTGCACATCCACCGCCTGCGCCGAGAAGACGGCATGTCCTCCGTGCGAGCGATCCAAACACTGGAGCTCGAAATCACGAATATCATGAAAGGCAACTTTGCGCACTTCATGCAAAAAGAGATCTTTGAGCAACCCGAGTCGATTGTGAACACTATGCGCGGGAGGGTCAATTTTGATACGAGGAAGGTGACGCTGGGTGGGCTCAATGCATATATTAAGACCATTAGGAGATGTAGGAGAATGGTTTTTGTGGCGTGCGGGACGAGTTATCATGCGGGAGTGGCCGTGAGTGAGGTTATGAGGGGTGGGCTGGCTTGCGTGACGATGGGACTCACTGAAAAACTTCACGTTTATGTTTGCTCTGCTTCCTGTACTTCCGCGGTCTCATCCTCCGCCCGAACCTGACGATCACGCACCAGACCCGCGCCATCTTCGAAGAACTCACCGAAATTCCCGTCTCCGTCGAAATCGCTTCCGACTTCTTGGACCGCCGCTGCCCCATCTTCCGTGACGACGTCTGCGTCTTCATCTCGCAGTCCGGAGAGACCGTCGATACCATGCTCGCCCTGCGGTACTGCCTAGAGAGGGGTGCCCTGTGTGTCGGGATCACCAATACAGTGGGAAGCACGATTAGTAGGGAGACGCATTGCGGGGTGCATATCAACGCGGGGCCCGAGATTGGAGTCGCGAGTACCAAGGTGAGGCCTCGGGCGACGTTTCCCGCGACTTTGCGACTACGTTTCGAACACTCTAACCCCCTGTTCCGCGCGTGCAATTCGCAGGCGTACACGTCTCAATTCCTCGCCCTGGTCATGATGGCGCTCCAACTGTCCGAAGACAGCCTGTCCAAACGCGAACGGCGGCACCGCATCATCGACGAGATGCATTCGCTGCCTCGCTACCTCAAGGAGGTCCTGTCGCTCGACGCCCACCTGCAGGAACTGGCCAAGACGGTCCTGTACAGGGAACGAAGCTTGCTGATTATGGGACGCGGGTGGCAAAATGCGACGTGTCTTGAGGGAGCGCTCAAGATTAAGGAGATTACGTATATGCATACCGAGGGGATTTTGGCGGGGGAGTTGAAGCGTGAGTCTGCGGTTCTGGGACTGATTTGCAAAGAACGAGACTTGAATGGCAACATCTTTATACTCATTGTTACATACAACCATTTTTTTCTGCAGACGGACCTCTGGCACTGGTTGACGACGGCATGCCCATTATTCTCATCATGACGAGGAACTCACTCTACCCTGTAAGTGATCCCAGTATTTTGTCACGAGTCACTCCCAATAATGGTCCCATGCACCCTCCACCCTGGGAACATCCAGAAAGTACAATCGGCCCTAGCCCAAGTGACTGCCCGTAAGGGCCAGCCCATCATTATTTGCAGCAAGGACGATACCACCGTTCCGGCGCAATACAGGACAATTCGGGTTCCTCATACAGTTGATTGCCTCGAGGGGATATTGACCATCGTTCCGGTAAGGATTGGAATTTCGGGAGTCCTTCTGAGGTTAAAAGTGAACTGATTTCAACCGGCCGTTTCAATCAACTTCGCGCGGGTGGATGCTTTAGCTGCAATTACTTGCGTATCACATCGCGGTGGTGCAAGGTAAAGACGTTGATAACCCACGGAACTTGGCGAAGTCTGGTGAGTACCTATAACTGCAACTGATTCGTTTCCATCATTTCTGACCATCGTTTGAAACGCTACAATAGTGACCGTCGAATGACGTTGATGGAAAGGTTAGAACATGTAATTCGGGATAGTGAATGTATGTATTCTCATGGTACAAGGAGTTGCGCGAGACAAAATGGATCGAATCGGGGTCACGGCGCTAGCAAGTACATGCTCTTCGACGAGCTCGTGTGCTCCCGGTGCAGTGATGGATGCTTGGGTGCTGACCCCGCCAGAATTTCTCGGCAAAACACACAACGCAATCTTCAGAACTTCACAGCTCGGGAGCTTCGGCCCGGATTCGCAGACAGCCATCCACTTCGCCGGGTTCTCTCGGTGGCTTCTGCTATGCCGCCCTCTACCTCACCGGTCCCCTCCAACGCGGAACTCGTGTCGCGAGCTGAAGACCAATTCCGCCATATCGACCCGAAGCAGTTCTCTGTCACCGCCTGGGCGAATAAGGCAGCCAAGTTTTTTGAGGACGTAGGTGGCTTCTCTGGGTTGATGGCAACATGAGCATCCTGACGAGTGCACGATTCGCCCTCCGAATCGCAACCCCGCGGAATCAGGCCCGCAGAAAGGAGAAAGTTGGCGACACTGAAGGTGCTTACGTGGCAAATCTGAGCGGGATGTAGTGGGTGTTCCACGTGCTGTCAGATTGAATTCGTTTTGAAACACCAACGAACCCTTTCTGTTTCCCCATTGGGTAACTCCTGGCATACTTTTGGTACCAAACGTACTTAGCATCATAACGGAAGTCATGCGAAAGCTGAAAAGCTCCTCACAAGACATGAAGAACCTGGAAGCTGTGAAGAAGGTATTTAAGCCGTGGCTGGCGGAACATGCTCGATTGCCTGGCCACTCACAATTCCACCTACGTCACATAGTACGCTGTGGACCACGTCATTGCTTCGATGGAAGCTCAGCGGTCAACGCTCGATATTGTTCGGGAAGCAGCTTTCAAGTCGCCTGCCGTGTCTCCAGCCCCATCCGCCTCAAAACTGAACGGCTCGTCGCCTTCCCCGCGCCTCGGTGGTGCTGTGCCACAACCACAGCGAGACCAGAGAAAGGAAATCACCGGTGCGGATATCGACAGAGCGCTGGGAGGATTGGGGAGGAGCTCAAATGCCGGGTTCGAAGCTGAGGGACAGTACATGAACGGTGAGTAAGCCTGCTCTGCAAGCGCTCCACGGCTTTCTCCTATCTCTCATCACAATATCTCTTAAACCAGGACCCAAGGCAGGGCTAGCTACTCCCCCACTGTTCTCTCCCCCTGTACCTTCAACTTCAACCCCATACTCCCCTTCCTTGTACTCCACCCCCACATCCGCGGTCTCTCCTCCCCCTCCTCCCACTGCTCCTCCGACCATCGATCCATCTCGCTTACACGGGTACCTTTCTCGTCCCAACGCGCCTCGGATACTTGTTCTTGACGTGCGGCCTGCGGGGGAGTACGATGTGGGTCATATTGGATGGAAGAGGAATGTTGTTGTGGGTGCAGGACGGGACTCAAAGAATGAAAAGGAGTCCGATGTTGGAGAGGAATGGAAGAAAGGCGCAACGGTTCGGGTAGAACCTGGATGGGTTGGGCGAGGGTAAGTAAAAAGTACTATAGGCGAGGGACACAAGTTTTTGGGAGGGCGGATGTGTGAAGATTGCGAGACCGCTCTTCCTGCAGTCAACTCTGATCAACACTAACAACACTATTATCTTTTCTCCCGCCAGGCTCACCTACCCCTCACTCCTCGCACTCTTCAACGCCACTCTTGGGTCGAACCACCCATCCCTTCTCGCCTTCTCCACACTACCCCACTACAGCCTCATCGTATACCTCGATTCCAACTCCACCGACCCCTCCAACAATCTGTCCCTTACTTACCTCGCGTCAGGCATCTGGCTCGGTGCACCTCCGCTCGAGACCAAGAATCGCCCAGCGACTGTCATGCTCACCGGAGGGTGGGAGGGGTGGCGGAAACAGGTTGCTGGGAAGGAACTGGATTTCATTGAACGAGGCGTCGAAGGGTGGGGAGGGATTGGCGTCACGGGTAGCTGGGGTTTGACAGCAGGGGCGCAAGATGGAATCGTGAGAGGTGTCGCCGACTATGTATGTTGTGTTGTTTCGGGTGGACGATTCTTTTCCTCATCAACGAACCTCACTGTACGCAGCTTTCGAAACATCCTAGCGACCGCTCGTCACGCCCCGGAGGTGGCAATTCACTCACAGAAATTTACAACCCTCAAGCATACGAATCTCCACCCCAGGCGAATCAACCCCTGCGGCCGCTTCCTTTGAATATCCAAGCTCCGGCAGCTGCTCTGGCTCGACCAAACACTTCTCGGAGAGGATCGGAGAAACAGTACGGGCAAGAACGGGGGAGGACCCGAGATTTCGATGATCCCTATGCTGGTTTTGAGTTCAATTGTGAGTAGGGTCGCCAATGGGGATGTGCCGAAAAGAGTCCGAAGCAATTGGTCCGCAGATCCTTCCATCAATAACCCGTCCCCACGCACCGCATCGCTCCGCGCGTCCGCCGCCTACGGCTTTGACACGGGCCCCGCCCCAGCACTTCCTCTGTCTCGCCCACCGAGCGGTCAGGTTAATTCGTCCTTCCCAACCGCTCTTCCACCTCAACCCTCCGACCTTCCCCGTCCCAAATCGAACATGCCACGCGTGCCCCAACGGGCACAATCTTCCGGCCCCGCCGGACTTGTCTTCCAGGCGCCTTCCCGTCCCCCTTCTCCACCCGTTGTCGCCGCTGCGGGGGCGTTTGGATCGCTGCAACGGGGCGGCTCCAGAGAAAACCAACCACCTCCTTTGATCCCACCCAAGCCATTTGAGCGCCCCTACGCCGACTCGTTCCGCGCTCCGAGGGCGTCGTCTCCTGGTGCTGGCGGGCACCAGCAACGATTTTTCAGCCCGTTGTCGCCACCCAGTGTTCGTGGGACTGGCGGCTCGGCGCCGGCTCCTGCTGTTCCTGCACGACCTGGTGGCGGGTTCGGGGGTCCGGGACCAGAAAACTGGGACTTGAACCCCACGAGTGCTAATGTGGGCACGACGGGGTTGAAGAATATGGGGAACACGTGCTACATGAATTCGACCGTGCAGTGCTTGAGTGGGACGGTGCCGCTGGCAGCATACTTCAGGAGTGAGTGTACCTGCTGAACTTTCAAATCTGTGAGATAATGCCACCACTCGCCATTCATCCCTTAGACGGTCGCTATAAACGTGATCTAAACCGGTCAAATTCCCTAGGAACTGGCGGCATTGTCGCGGAGCGCTTCGCTGGTCTCGTTCAGCAACTCTGGCGTGGCGATCTCACCTACCTCGTACCTGACGACCTCCGTGATGCGGTGTGTCAACACGCCCCTCAGTTCCGAGGAACCGAACAGCAGGATTCCCAGGAGTTCCTTGCTTTCCTTATGGATGCTCTGCACGAGGACCTCAATCGTGGTCGGATTGGGAATGTTCGGATTCCACCCATGACCAAGAGTGAAGAGGAGGCGGAGGCAAGGCTACCTGTTGGGCAGCAGGCTGTGCGAGCGTGGGACCGCTACATGAGGTCTAACGACAGTATCATTGTCAGAGACTTCCAGGGGCAGTATGGGAGCGTTCTGGAATGTTTGACTTGCCGACATGTGAGCAAATTTGTGTCCCATTGATGGGTTTATCAAAGTTGTTTCAATTGTTCACTGTTTACTCTAGAAATCCTACACCTTCAACACATTCATGTACCTCCAACTTCCCATACCGGCACGACCTCCACGTCGAGCTGCTTCCGGTTCGATTACGATCACGGAATGCCTTGACGAGTTCCTCAAGTTGGAAGTTCTCGATGGTGAGGACGCCTGGCAATGCCCCCGGGAACGGACTCCTCGAAAATCGACAAAGCAAATATGGTTAAGTCGGCTGCCCAATCTCCTGATTGTTCAATTGAAGCGGTTCTATCACGAGGGGCCCTTCAAGAACAAGTTGGACCAGTATGTGGACTTCCCCATTGGCGGCTGGGACCTGTCGCGATACCTTGGCGATGTTCCTGGTATGGCAAGAGATGAGAGCTTGGCGGAGCAGTACACGTATGACCTCTATGCCGTCTCGGTGAGTCTCCGATGCATTTTAATGTGGGTATCGTCCCATTAATTGCTTCTTCGGGCGTGTGGCCGGAATCATGTAGAACCACTTCGGGGGCCTGAATGGTGGGCATTACACCGCATTTGTGCGGAATGGATACAGAGGGGAGTGGTATAACTTTGATGACTCGCGTGTAACAACCATATCGGAGAGGGATGTGAAGGTAAGTTGCTCGTCAGTCTCACCGTTCGAGCTCGGCTACTGATCAATGCTTTGTGAACGCCAGACGAAAGCAGCCTATATTTTGTTTTATGTTCGTCAGCAGGCGTTTGCATCTGCACTGTAATAAATTCGCTGTACAAAAGAGTTTGGCTACTTTACCCAACTGAACTTGAATGTCCACAGCAAACACCAAATCCACGATGAGTTCCACCCATCAGAGCTGGAGCCCATCCCGTATCTACGCCGACCCGTTCGCCGAGTCGTCGCTGTCCATCCGCGTCGCCTCAGTCAAGAGAAGCGCGTCCGCTGGCCCATCGCGTCGCTTGATGGAGGAGCAGAGTTCAAGCGCAAGCATGTCACACAGAAGTGCGCATTCCACTCCAAGTCGCGCAGTGTCACTTGGAGCAATTCCCGTCACGTCGCTGGAGCCCGATACAGATGCCTATGGAACATACGTGTCGGGACGAAGTTTGAACATTGACGCGAAACCAGAGCTCCCAAAGCCACAATCAAAGAACTCCTTTGTCAAGATGGCGATGTGGCTCGACAGAGACGTGTACCTTGCTGGACAGCCAATCGAAGGAAGGCTCGAAATCGAATGTAGAACTGGAAAGAAAATGCGAATTGGAGATATCGTTTTGGAGATCACTGGTTACGAAGGTGCGTGCATTCGACACGTTACTGTGTTGAATGTGGATAATATAGCGTATCACTTCCAGAGGTTGCGGATAAGACTGTCAAGGTGAAGGTCACGCGAAGGATGTTTTTGGAATCTGCATTGGTGCTTCAAGGCAGTGACACCGCTCCTTCGGTGAGAACAAGTACGACATGATTTTCCTTGCATAGATACTAAACAATGACCTCTGCACCATTAAGGATGCGGTGGTTCCGAGCCGCCCAGATAACGCCGGCTTCTTCCTCGCAAAGAAGGGCATGACAGTTTTCTCGTTTAAGATTCCGGTCCCCTCCAAAACAAATGTCGAGGACAGGTCCTTGGCTGAGCATGGTCCGCAACCTCTTCCAAGCTCTTTCTGGTCAAAGAAGTTTGGTGGTATCCGATATGTTGTGTCAGCGTGAGTCTGAATGAAGTGTTCCATTTATGATGGTGTCGAGGAATAAGCTGGTTTTCAAACCGTATTCAGATATGTCCACACAAAACCCAATTCGGCTGCCGTGACGTCGCCTGCGCCTCCACCTCTTGCCCTTCACCGTGACGTGTTCCTTCTTGGCAGTCACCCGCTTCATCTCCCCCGTTTCCCAGCTCGCCTCTTTACAGACTCACAGCTTCTAAACGGAGTGAAGGGCGAGTTCGGTGGCTGGCTCACTAAGGGAAGTGTGTATCTGAGAGCCTGGGTGAATGCTCTCGGAGGAATGGAGGACCAAGATTGCGATACGGGAGTGTGGATTGCAGGAGCCGTTGGAACTGTAGGAGTGGAGATCAGGAACCAAAGTGCCAAAAAGGTCAGTCTAGGTCTCGCCTTGTGTGTACAAGACTTTGACATTCATTCACCCTTTGCGTTCAGATTACCAACCTGCGCTTATCCCTCATTCGACGGGTGAAGACATTCACTCGCACTCCTCCGAAGTCGTCAAAATCCCGTCCGGACCTACCCCCTTCACCCGGTATCACCCCGGTCTACCCTTCCGCTTTTCAAAGGAAGCTCGCTGCTCAAAAGACGTACACTGCCGCCCGCGTTGATGAAGCGCATGCCCCCACTTTTCGAAACGGATCGGATCTTCCGTGGTGCGAGGAGAATGAGGACGACGACACTGGGAAGGCGGAGGCGAATGTCCGAGCAGCGAAGTGGAGCAGCTGGTGTGGAGTGGAGCCAGGGGAGGAGAGGAGAGTTGGTGTGGGATTGGATGTGCCTGTGAGTAAAGGAGCTCCTGAAGTTAGCGCTCAGTGATGGAATCTTGACATGCTCCCCTCACAGATCACCTGCCGCACAGTGACGGGAACAATATTCATCGATGTCAGTTTCTGCATTCAAGTTGGCATCAGTGCCGGAGAGTATGTGTTCCTTTGGCTCAAACGCAATATAATCCGAAAGCACCCATTAACATAATGCGATTCGTTTAGTGATGATCTTTCTTTCGAGATCCCCGTCGCGGTTGTCCATCCGACTTCAACACTTGTGTCTCTTCCACCATTCCAGCTCGATGTTGCTGCTCGAAGCCCTATCAGACTGAACCGCAGCGCTGACTTTGCGGACTTACCAGTGGTTCGGATGGAGAAAATTGAAAGTAGGTTTGAAGTCGATGCCAATAGACACCCAATTGAATTTCTCAATTGATAATGCCAGCGCCAGGACAAATGACATCCACCGCAACTCTCTTGAACCACACACCCGACATCACTCAGTCTCCAAGCATGCACAATATTCGTCACCAGCAGGTACCTCTTAAAAACCAAGTTGAACGCGCGGATGTACGCGGACCATCTCTCACCGTTGACACCCGCATTTCCACGGGAATCGAGACGCCCATGACGTCCAGCCTCGTATTTCCTAATCGTGGCCGGTCAACATCCGTCAGGGCCCCGAACTACATTATCTCCGAACCTGTTTCACCAACAAAGAGAGCGAACCTGATTACTTTGTCGAAGGTAGAATCCTTGGAGAGGACTGGAACTGCAAGGAGCCAGCAAGCGGAGATTGAGGTTGGGAGTGATGAGAGTGGAACAAGTGGGGACGAATGGGAGAGAGAACATCAGGACAAGACCTCGCATCAGCATCGAATGAAAAAGAAGGAAGTTGAAAACCAGTTCGACGAACTGTTCAAAGAATTGGAACTTCTCAAGATCTAATGAAAACGTGTCAAGTTTTTCCTTCGGGACCCCTACATTGCTATTCTACCCGCAGTATTTTCTTCTAATCAATACTTAATCTTGTAAGAATAGACGCACGAGGATATGCGATGCTTCTGTGTGATCTTTGCATGAATTGAGACACCTTAGAGAATAACTATTGCAAATACAGGCTTCGTACCAGCGAACTGCAGTCACTTTTTACCGCGGCTCTTCTTCTTTCCCTTATCAGTACCGCTTTCAACTCCCACAACACTACCGCCTTGCAGCTCTCCTTTCTCTTGAACAACCTTCCCCGCCTCCAAGAAGAACATCAAGTCTCTGACTTGCTCTCGCAACTCAGTCACTTCCTTGTCCCGTTCGGCCAGAGTCTTTGTTGCAGTCTCCATGCGCGCGATCAAGTTCGCATTGAGAGACTTCTCAAGCGACAGTGAGGACTGCAGCTGCGATACTTGGGCAGTTGCCTTGGCGAGGTTTCTTTCCAACGCTTGCTTCTCCTTGGTCAGTGCTGGTAAGGTTCTCTCTTTGAGCTCATGCAGCTCCCGCTCGGCATGGGTTCTGCCCGTTTGAAGCTCCGAAACTTCCGAAGTGAGTTCCGAGAGTTTCTCACTCAGGCGGGTTTCGACATCACTGATGCGAGACTCGTAGAACATCCGCTGGGCATCGAGTTGGGAAGCAAGGAGTGCTGTGTACTCCAAACCAATGTCGTCAAGTTTTGATCGGTGAACAAAAGGTGACGCCGGTCTGCCACCCCCTCTCCCGGGAGATGACTGGTCCCGGCCTGACGACATATCAAAGCCCTTCCCGCGATCCACCGAAGAGTCACTTTGATCCCGTTGCGCAGGTGCTCGAACTTCGTTGCCGCCGTTCCTCCGCGCAGGAGAACCTGGCCCCACTTCCGCCTCCGCTGATGGAGCTTCGTCCCGCCCGACAAGCGACATCCCAGCTTCATCCAACACTGGTCCCACCTCCACGAGCTTCCCACTACCATCAACCGCCACTCTGTGTACATAGCCGTCCCCGGCGTAATCCCAAACCCGTTGACTTAGCAACTCCATTGCGTAAACATGTCCAGTTCGTTTCCAATGTTCGGTAGCGTGTCCTCCGACATAGCGACCGCAACCAATGTTACCACAAACAAGGCAAATCCAGAGATCCGAAGACTTTGTCGAACCGCAAGCAGAGCACGAAGAGGTGGGAGGCGCGAGTGGATCTGGCGTGGTTGTGGAACGACAAATCGGGCAGGATAAAGGCTCCCACTTCGTGAGGCACGATGAGTGGAAGGTGTGGAGACATAGGGTTGTTAGCAGCCCTGTTGTGGGAGGGTCCATTCTGTCGAGACAGACCGGACAAGTAGGCAATTCAACCGTAGAAGATGCGTGGCCATCTCCCCTCGTCGTCGATAGTGATTTTGATGGATTGTGTGGTGAAAGTGCGAACAGGCGCTCCATATCAATAGATTGGCCGCCGTTGGTGCCAGCTCCTGTGCCGCTAATGTCCAGTTCTCGCCCAACAAAGAGAACACCGGAAACGGTCACAACTTGACATATTTCTTTCCCGAGCGAGCTAAACTTCCGACCGGTAAACTCAGACCGAAACGCTTCCGCGTACTTGGGCTCCCGAAACTTGAGGAGAACCATGTATCGGTTAGGAAGAGAGTCTCGCAAAAATCGGAGATGTGCGATGCGACGGAGATGCGAGGGGGTGAGAAACGCCAAGAAGTCGGAGGTTGTCATAAATGGAGGAACGGCGAGCACAGCAAGAATTGTATGATCGGACGGCGGATTTGCTCGTGGATCCACCCCGTCGGGCGGAGTCGCAACGTTTGCATCTGCCTTCGCCCGGATAGCATCAAGCAACGTAGGATCTCGATACAAGTGGATGACGCCAGAGTTGAACAAGGATTGGCCTGATGAATGTGGGACGAAAACCGCCGAAGAGGAAAGATCAACTTCTTCGGGGGCTCCCTAACAGGGCAAGCGGCAAGCCAACGTTCCGATGTAAGGATCTTCATTTCGCAAAATTAACAAAAACGCACCTTGGCGTCCGCATTGTCTTGGCCGTCGATGAAATCCATCCAGTCAACGCTTATGGGACCGAACCGATAGTCTTGCGCAGGGTTATCTGTTGGCTTCCTTGCCTTTGCAACAACGTTTGCCCTAGCAGCGACTCCTTTTCGGTCTTTAAAACCCTTGCCGTCGTCCGCTCCCGTCGAGTTATCGACCCTGCTCGCAGGTAAGGGTGGTTGCTTATGTCCGTCCGATGCGGCTTCGGCCTTCCTGGACGCCTTCTTCAGATTCCGGTCGCGTGGAAATGCGAGCTTATAAGAAGCAAGGAGGGGAGAGGAGAAGATGTCGTTTGGAAACGGTTGTAGTACTTCAGAAGGTCCGTTTGAACCCGAAAGAGCTGCCAGAGAGGCCGCGTTAAAAAAGAATCGATCGAGCGAGAGCGGTACAGCTGCTCAACTCACCTGCGTGATTTGGATCTTGTGGGTCCACAGGTTGTATTGTGCTTTCCCCAGAAGCGTTTCCGTTTCGCGGCAAGGAATTCGGAGGCAGAAAGAGCTCAATGACAAACTTGTACGTGCAATTGTACGGATTCTGTGACCGCGTGTTCATGGAAGAACACTCGCCGTTTTGGTGTGGTCGACTCAGTTCGGTCCAAAGCCAAATTTTATGCAACAAATTGTCACTACAATAAAAAATGAAATGAAGACTCGGCAACAGCAACAGTTGAAAACAAAACATTCGTGCTATGCCAAGCTGGGTGTCGACAAAGACATTACACTTCTTGCGCCTCCTGTGTTTTGTGCTGGTGTTGACCATCGTGGATCTTGTCGTGCACAGAGTGGTATTGTTCCTGAAGGTGGGTCCCCAGAGTCAGCAACCGCTCGAGAAATCAATGACTCAATATTCTGTAGACTTACATCCTCCTTCGCAGCCTTGGAGTACCCGTAAATGTACTGAATCAACCACACAAACGATAAGTGCACAGCGTAAGACACCGCGAGGATCGTCCACGCCCTGGTATACTTTGGCTTGTCGTCATCCTGGAAGATCTGCGGGCCGACAATGCCGCCCAGATGACCCAATCCGGAGATGAACCCGATGGCTCCGGCGACCTTTGTTGCACCTTCGCCGTGGAACAATTGTGCGATCCATGCCATCAGGGGGCCGAGTCTGTATGAATATTTGGTAAGCTCAAGGATAGTGGCGCGTCGGTGAGTTTATGAGGACTCACTGTGTGACGATTCCGATGACGTTCAAGAACAGCCCAAAGTATCGAGCCTGGGCGCTGTTCGTTGCTGTGGCGTTGACTGTTCAACATACGTCAATAAGGGGACTCAAACATTACTCTTGGGACCTCCATGAACTCACTGATGAAACCAGTAAGCGAAGTAATGATAGAAATCGACATCGCCATCCAGTTTTTCTTGGTGCGGTCAGCGAATTCTCCAAGGAAGGGAATGGCGATCAGGCCGGAGAGCTGAAGGTGCGCCATTTGTATGAGAGTTGGTTCAGATTGTGGCATGAACGGCTAGACAACATGGATCACTCACGTAGATCGGAACGGTGAGGAGCTGAGCCGTAGTGGACGTGTAGCCCATCGCCTTGATCACAGTGGGGAGGTAGGCCGAGTTTGCGTAGCTGGAGTTGTTCCAGATGAGGTACACTGCCGACACGACAAACAAGAAGAGGTCAGAAAAATGCGCCACTCGGAGTACCCAAAAACATTATACGCACTAAAGGTGAAGCACCAAACACGCATATCCTTGAACATCTGGAGGTACTCGCTCAGCACAAACGTCTTGTGGCTCTGCTTAACGTCATCCTTAGGCAGGCGGTTGATGGCGATGTACTTTTCACGCTCGTTGAGGAACCAGCATGTGCTGGGATAGTCGGGGAGGTAGAACAGAGTGGCGACGCCGAGGATAATGGAGGGCGCCTGGGAATGAAGAAGTTAGGATGTGGAACGTGCAGCAGTGATGGAGACGGGAAACTCACTCCCTCGATGATGAAGATCCACCGCCAGCCGGCAACGCCGGCGAGGCCGTTCATGTAGCTGATTGCTGTGGCGAGGAGGCCGGAGCTGATGGGCCGGAAATGTCAGCGATTTGCACAACATGGTATTCCTACGAGACACTCGCAAGGCAGAAGCACCAGGCGACATGGTGTACAGCCACGACACGCGACGGGCACGCTCGTAGGGCCGGTAGAAGAGGATAAAGTAGAAAGTCATACCCTGACCATCGACGAAACGCGTTGATTTATATCTATATCTGTAGTGTGGTGAAAATTGCGTTTGCTGTTACTCACGGGGAAGAAACCGGCCTCGGCAACGCCGAACAAGAACCGGACGACCATGAGGCCGACAAAGTTCTGCACAGCTCCAAGACACATGGCGAAGATACCCCAGGTGATGAGAATGCGAGCGAACCAGCGGCGGGCGCCCCACGCTTTACTAAAACGACAAATGTGAGGAAAGGAGCACTGCAATGTGAGAAAGTGCGGGAAGATAGCTCACAGGAAGAAGTTGCAGGGGATCTCTCCAAGACAGTACCCCAGGAAGAAAATCCCGAGTGCAAAGTTGTAATCCAGAGAGGTCATGTTCAAGCTGCGACCGGGAAAGCATGTCAACCGCACATGCCTCGAAACGTAGAAGGGACGCAACAACTCACTCATATAACATCCCGGCGTGCTCGACATCGGTGTTGGCGACTTTGGCATTTCCGATGTTTCCACGGTCCAGATAGTTGGCCAGGTACAGGAGACAGACAGCGGGCCTGTGAGGGCGAGTGCAAAAATGGTCAGGGCGGGTCCAAGTATGAACTTTAGGATACCGACGGAGACCTCGTGTGCGATTTTCGAGAGGAATTCCACCGGTCTCCCCAACGCGTGCAAGCACAACAAAACACGCAATGTATCCTCGGTGTCGCCTTTGGATATACTCACATGATGTACTTGTCCAGTTTCTTCACGACGGCAGCCTCCTCCTCCACGCTCCAGTCGTCACCCGCTCCATCGACGGAGATTGCGAGCTTTCTGGAGGTGGCAAGGTCGTGGTATGTGGGAGCAGACGAATGGGATGAGACTCTTGCAGTCAAGTGTATATCCAGGGTCACGCTTGGCGCCGTCACTCACGCAGCCTCTTGTTTCTCCTCTGTTGCCATTACTGTGTCCGATTCGCTTCTAGGTTAGGTGGAAGTCCTTTTTGAAGCAGCGAATCGGTGTCGCGGCGGAACGAGTTTCGGTGAGTTTTTAAATAGCGGATGGAGGGGCGGAGGCATTAGGACAGAGGGCGTTGTCTCCCTTGGTCCTAATGGTCGGGGTTTACCGTGTCAGAGATGCGCCCGAGATTGTGGGCGCCGGCGAATTACAGCCATTATGAAAATCCCACAAGAGAGTGACTCACTCTTAGTTGGGGAGTGGCAGCAGACCAGTGTGTGTATCTGGATATTTCAGAAGTATACTTTACGTGTATCGAACGCTTGAACTCCGGCTCATTTCCCCACACTCGGATGTCACCCACTCTTCATTTCACTCCCATACCTTTGGTCGATCTCCCCTACAAACCTAACAAACCCATCTGTCTCCCGCAGCTGTTTGTCTGACAAAGGTGGTTCAACGTGATGGCTTCCGAGACCTTCGCCCTGGCCTCTGTGACCTTCCGGAACCACCCGAGGCAGCCTTCCGGATCCACCCGAGTCCATACAGGCGACCTGTCCCCTGTTTCATGCCCCGAGAAAAAAAGTATTAATTGCGTCTTCCACACGTAGAAACCGTCCCCCGTCTTCCGGGCCTCCTCCCACCCCCGGCTGTTGACGCCTCAAAAGTCTGATTGTTGCTTTTCATGAACGCGTTCTTTTTACATTACGGCGTAACACCATTCACTTCGTTGTGCCCTTAGGCCACACTCCGACCTCCACGAACCCGTCAATCACCTCCCGTAGCGACGCCTCCGTGACGGTCGGGTGGGTGTATTTGAATCCCGTGGACTCGATCTGGCGTCATTCCGCGGACGGAGTGTTAGCGACGTCCGCATCCACCACACCCCCTACCTCCTCTCCCCGCGTTTCGAAGACACCCACCTTGCCACCGTCCACGTACAACTCGTTATCCTTGAGTAACTCCCTGTCCAAGTAAGGCGACAGCGGGGTGTTGGCGACCCCGCCGGCCTTGCACAAGTCCGCCCAGGGCTGGAGATGCATGTCGTTGACGTCTTCCGTAACGGAGTCAAGGTTGAGCTGCGTGGTGGGGTGATGGTGGTGAGAAGAGATGATGGAGGAAATGGATGGGGCGAGGGAATGAGGAGAGGGAGTGGCACACACCTTTGCAAAACTGCTGATAATCGTTCCTTGGTACCCCGTCGTGATCCCAAAAATACTTCGGATGTGGGTGTTGATCGTCTCCTGGTCTGTCCGTGTTCGCACCCACACACAAACCCCCACAATCAGTACCATCCCAACCTCAATCCCCTCCCCACCGACACTCACTCGAATCTCCCCCATCCGCCAAATTATACACCTCCCCACCTCCCACAACAGCGCCCTTCCGTCCACCCTTCTCATCCCCCGTCGCCGCGACCCACCACAACGCGCGCACAACGTCGGAGACGTGCACGGTATTGATCTTGAGCGAGGCCGTCCAGAGGAGTTTCATTTCTTGCGCGAGTTGCCGGTAGATGGCCCCCATGATGAGGCGGGGGGCTGGTGGGGGGGACGGGGGGGG
>KQ965751.1:141266-177615 GCA_001574975.1 Gonapodya prolifera JEL478 | reverse complement strand
GGGGGGGGGGAGTATTAACGGAGACCAGAGGCATAATTTCGAGGCGCGGGTGCAGCGAGCAGTCCGAGGCCGAAGCGCGACAGCGCTGATTGAGGCTGTCGATCTAAGCGAGACGTCTGCGGGAAGCGAAATACCTCGCGGAGCGGAGCGGAATACTCTCGCCGAGCGCTTACCGAGGCGTCGGTTGGAGGCGAATAACCCCGCGGGACGGAATCCGTCTTCCTTCTCCTTTCTCCTTGTCCCTTCTACTCACCCCTCACTTTCTTCCACTCCCATCGTGTCAGTACCCCTCCCACCGCGCCACCCTAGTCTGCATCGACGTCCCCGGCCACGGCCTCTCGGACCACCGGCACCGTCAAGTCGAATATTCCGACTGGCGGTGCGTCGCCGACGTGGAGGCTGTGAGGGAGCAGTTGGGGTGGGGGAGGTTTCATGGGGTGGGGCATTCGATGGTGGGTTGAGTATGCGAGGCGCGAGCGCGAGAGAGTGCCGAGCAGTCCGAGGCCTAAGCGCGGTAGCGCGGACCAAGGCTGTCCGCCGGGGGCGAGTTACCCGCGAAGCGGAATAGTGCGGGCAGAGCGTTATCGAGGCGAACTATCCGCGAAGCGACTATTGGTCTCCCTGCACGCCTTGTCATTTACGAAACTCATATCTCCCATCAAACCCAGGGCTGCCAAATCCTGTCCATGTACGCTGGGACGTACCCGA
This sequence comes from Gonapodya prolifera JEL478, assembly GCA_001574975.1. Classification (NCBI taxonomy): domain Eukaryota; kingdom Fungi; phylum Monoblepharomycota; class Monoblepharidomycetes; order Monoblepharidales; family Gonapodyaceae; genus Gonapodya; species Gonapodya prolifera. The sequence goes on along the minus strand of KQ965751.1, from coordinate 176,907 downwards.
CCCGCCTGCACACGCTCTCCCTGATCGACTCCGTCGGCCCGTGGTCCTTCCCCGACGTCTTGCACCCCCCTTTACTCGCAGAATACGTCCGCGACACCAAACGCGCCGGGGCCAAGCGCAAACCGCTCTACCCCACAGTCCACGACGCGCTCGTGGCACGGTCCAAAGGGTCCCGGATCCCACTCACCTACGAGGGTGCGCGGGTGTTGTGTACGCGGGGGTTGATGGAGGTGGAGCTCAGTGGGGAAGGAGGCGACCCGGGGCCGGTGGTTGAGACGGGACCCAAGTATGTGATGAAGACTGGCGGGGAGAAGGAGTTGACGGAGGGCGGGCAGAAGAGACGGGGGAGTGTTGGGAAGCGGGCGACGGCGAGCACGGATGATGGGGATGAGGAGGAGGAAGAGGATGAGGAGGATGGGGGTGAGCAGGCAGCAGACGGCAAGTTTGAGAAGAAGGTGTGGTATACGTGGAGGACGGATCCGGTAGGTTTTTGGAAGGTTGTGCGTGAGTGGTAAGAGTGCTGGGCTGACGTTTCTTCGGCGATGGGCAGAGTTTGATCCTCTCGTCGGGCATCCGGCCCTCGGAATCCGTGTCAGTCGAATTCCTCAAGCGAATCAAGTGTCCTACCCTGTAAGTCTTCCCTCCCACCCCCTCCAGTTCATCTCGTCCCCTTCGTTTCAATTTCCAACTGCCCTCCTCAAACCCCAACCAGAGTCGTCCTCGCCACCGAAGGTTACTTCGTCCCAACTCTCCAGCGTGAGGGCGAGGACGCCGAGAAGCAGAGACTGCAGACTAGGTTGAGGGGGCTACGAGGAGGCGCGGCGAGGGTGGTGATCATGGAGGGGTCGGTGAGTGTCACTGCGCCCGAGAAAGTTCCAACGCGGTGCTTGACCTGACTCTGACGGCCCACCGTCTCCTCCCCGCCCGGACAGCACCACCTCCACCTCGAATCCCGCTTCCGCGAATGCGGCGAGCTCGTCGCGGACTTTCTAGAGGACCACGCTGGGGCGCGTGCGAGACTGGGTGCGAGCGGTGATGAGGTGGCTGCAGGGAAGATCGAGGAGTGGGTGGAGGGGGCGGTGGCGAGGTTGTGAGGGTGAAGCTTGGAATCTGCACTGTCGACTTGTTTTGTAGTTGCGAGGTTCTGATCAGGCGTGAACCCTGTCGCCAATCTGACTCTTCTTGTACGATTACATAGTGGACCAAAGAGATTTCAATTTATTATCCATTGGCTTCGGGCAATGATACCCGCAACAACTGGTTTGCAACTTGTCGGACAACAATATATTTGTGGAACGAGTGTCTACGGTCATAGTTAATTGAGATTCCTCGAATCAACTCTATCCACGTCATTAAATCGTGAGATCACGACTTCTTCACATATGTGGTCTTTGTGATAACGTCCCGCGATCGAGGTGTCCTCGCTGTGTCGCAGACGTCTTCGCGCCATACAGGTTTATGTTCACCGAGCAGTACTTCATCAATGTTCGGAGGTGTGTTGGGATCCCGGCAAAACTGCTTGTGTGATTTCCAGTCCGCCTTCTGACACTCTCCCGAGCAGTATCAAATGAGGTGGCACTTTTTGCAGGCCTTTAAACCAAGCCCTTTCCCCTCCCGTTCAGTGACATGCCCTCGCCCTCGCACAGCAACCTGACATCCTGGGTTCCCGCACGAAGCTCCAACTTGCACAAGCTGGTGCCGGATTGACAAGCTGGACCAACTCTCAGCGTTCACATTTTTTAGAATATCTTTCCACATATTGTGCTTTCCAAATTCATCTTTAGATGTCGTCCCGTATCTTTCCACAGCTTTCATGAAGTCAATATTCCTCCTTACAGTTGCACGAGTCTCGTTTCTAAACTCCTCATTAGACGATGTTATTGCCATACACACAAGCTTGAGTGCTGACCGAAGTATCTGTCCTTGCGTGTCGTAAGTTAATTCGGCGTAGATGTTTATTGTCAGTTGCAGAGCGACGGTCATAAGGTCTTCAATGAAAAGTTGTACGCCGAGCCCAGGATTCGCATAGGCAAGCCAACAAAGATTCATGACTGTAGCATAAAAGGAACGCATGTTGGGGACGCGATTTGTTCGGACTCCCTCGGCATACTTTGAAACTTGGTCTGAATGCAAAACCGGCACCACTGAAGCCGATAGCATTATTAGAATACGGTGTGCGTCTACAGGGATGAGACGACATGTGGAAAACAAGTTCGTCGACATCGATTCAGTAAGTTCTCTAAATCTCTCACCAATCCACGAAATTAACTGTTGAGATTTCTGGGTCATCCCGGATGAACATGTCCGCCAGCGTAACGACGACCACTCTGCTCAGATGCGCGCAGCTGAAGCAGCCTACAGATGCAGCATGCGAGAAGTCCTTGACGATGTCCAACACCGACTGGTTTTTGAACGCAGAAATGATCCCTTTCGCAATCGCAATGTCTCGCAAAGTACCCTCCGTCGCAACTGTCTCAGGTGTGTTCGCATCACGCTCGAGGGTCCCTTTAGAGCGGTCGTGAGAGACTTGAACTGCCATGTGGAGTTGATGCTTTGGTCAACAAATAAGTTCTCTTCTTCCAACCTGAGTCAATCGTAAGACCAACCGTGGAAGTGAGCTACATAATAACCCGGAGATGCTGCTGGGATTAGGGGCAGAGAGATGTGAAGTGCAAACCGGCTCGACGTATAGAGGGGTGATAGCATTAGCAACAATTTTCCTCTTCGAGAAACCTGTGACAGTTAATTTCACTTATGTGTCGGTGGGGATATGATACTTCTTTTCCATCGACATTTTGAAGTCTGTCGTATTCTTACAATTCATAGACCCGTCTCTTTCGCCCGAGCAAAATGGCATCGCCCGTCCGCGCACCCATCACGGTCGCTCTTTTGTCGCTGGCTACTCCCGTCTCACATCTCTCACCGCGTGCCGCCGTCCCCCATCTATGCCGAGCCATTTCCACCACACCCGTGTCACTTTCCAAGGCGGCTGTTCCGGCCCCCACGGCGGCACCCTCCGTGGTGGATTTCACGCACGTCCCCATATCGAACCTGCAGACGCTTACGGCGGCCGGGTTGGAGGTCACCCAGTCGCCGAACAACGACGGGACATGGAGCAGGAGCCAGAGGCCGAGGTCTTTGGCGTACAGGGGCGCCAGGTTTGAACAGACGGACATTGCGTTGCAAGTAAGCTGCCCCCATTTTTGTGCTCTCCTGCAATGATGGGTGCTTGACGAGCGATTTCTATCGTGGTTTCACGTCCACAGCCAACACCCCTCTCGGCTCAAGCCATGATCGCAGAGGAGCCCGTGCGCACCGTGCAAGGTCACAAGGCCGTGTGCGATGGCGGAGGTGGTGCGCTGGGGCACCCGAAGGTGTACATTCCTCTGGACAAGCCTGGAGAGGTTGTTCCTTGTGGTGAGTTGCCCGGTTGGGGTGTCTGAAATGAGTAGCTGTGTACTGAAGTTCCATGATAGGGTACTGCGGCTTGAGATTTATTGCTGAGGAGGGGCACTGAAGTAGACGTTGGGCGAGGGTGGAAGGGGAAAGGTTCAACTTGGCGAACATTGTTGTCGCATTTGAATGCTTCTACCCCATTTCAACATCCTTCACTCAATGTAGGGTAAAGAATAGCGGTGTGCCTTTCATTGGCGTGTTCATTACATAGAAATGTGCTCGATTACGCCGACTTGAGTGACGTTCCGAAACGTCCGACATTCACCCGGCACCGACATCCGAATGCCCCCCGCCAGACGCAACTCGCTCTACCCCACGGCTGCTATCTCGGAGTCCTCCCCCCCATCGCCCCCACCCGGGGATTCGGCAGCGCCTTCGCCAACCCTGCGTGATGTTCCGCAATTCCCTGGAGACTTCCCGCAACCGCATACATATCCTCCTCCGTCGGAAATGGTGTTTCGAAGCTACTATGGATTGAGGATCGCTGCAAAGGTGTGGGGAGAGCGGCCAGAGAAGGGTGAGACAGTGTTCATATGGTCAATTACATGGATCGATCAGCTGAACGTTGAGAATGCGAACTTGTTTCACCTCAGGGAAGACTCGCGAAGACTGGATTCAAATCATGGCTTTGCATGTGAGCCGAATCGATGTGTGGTAACGTTGAAAAACGACTGACTTGTGCAATACAAGGGCTGGTTGGACAACGCTGCCACATGGGACCTAATGGCTCCTGTTTTACTCTCTCACGCATTGCGTCATGTGAGCTAATCGTGAAACTCTTTTGGAACATCGTACGGCCCTAAACCACGCACCCTCTCCCAAAAGATTCCGTCCAAAAGAATCACATTAATATGTTTGGACTTGCCCGGACACGGGCTGTCAGACCACCGACACCGCCAGACGGAGTATGCAGACTGGCGAAACGCTGCAGATGTCGAGGCAGTGCGTGAACAACTCGGGTGGAAAAAGTTTTACCTACTGGGACACTCGATGGTAAGTGATCGCTCCCCCTCACCACACTCGTCGCCTTCCGTCTTCCAATGGAAAACACCAATTGAATACTCACAGGGGGGAGCTGTCTCTTCCCTTTACGCTGGCCTCTACCCAACGCGTATTCTCGGTCTTGCTCTCATTGACAACGCCGGCATCTGGTGGCGCCCGACAAGCGAACACCCGTCGTTTCTCCGTGCCTTTATCAACGACGCTAAGCGCGCAGCCTCAAAGAGAAAACCCCTTTACGCCTCTGTGCACGACGCACTGCTAGCCAGGTCGAAAGGGTCGCGAATTCCCTTGACATATGAGGCAGCAACAGTGCTTGTCGGGAGAGGGTTGATGGAGGTGGAAGTGGAGACGGAGGAAGGCGTTGCGGATGCCGAGGCGGCGGGGTTGAGTGGTTATGTCATCAAAAGGAGTGATGAGGAGACCAGTAATAAGGAGCCGAAACAGGTCTCGAGTGAGCGGGCGAGGCAAAACGTTGAAGACGACGGCATGGAAGATGGGTATGGCGATGACGAAGGTTCCCGCCGACGGATCGAAAAGAAAGTATGGTACACTTGGAGGACTGACCCTGTGAGTTCCAAAGAAATCATTCCCATATGATCAACCCAGATGTCGTTGAACTCGCTCACATGATCACTTATCTAGGGTCTCACAATGGGCCGCGGTCCAATGTGGTCCGACGCTGTTGTCGCGGAATTCACAACACGGATCACCTGCCCCACTCTGTAAGTGCCCACTTCAATGACTCCCCTGCGGGGAAAATTCACGAATCTTCTGTATGACATTGTTCCAGTATGATCCTTGCCGATACGGGTCACTGGATAAACAGCCTCCGCCACCCAGATGCCGCCCTTGCCGATCGCCAGGGGACAGAGAGGTTCACGCAGCCCAATGGTGGGAAAGCTCGGATTGTGGTCATGGAGGGTTCGGTGAGTCGTCGCCTCTCGCCATCTCACTGGAAATCAATTCATTCGTACTCCTCACATTCCCGGCCACCCTATTCCTCGCAACCCTAGCATCACCTACACCTCGAAACGCGCTTTTCAGAATGCGGTCAGACTGTTGCGGACTTCTTCCTCGATCGGGACGGTGCACGCGAGAGGTTAGGTTGCTCGGCAACTGAGCTGGAGAAGGCGCCCATGGAAGAAGTGGATAAACAGCTTCGGAGGGCGGCAGAGGCTAAATTGTAAGAACGACTTTATGGCATGTGCAACAATTAATGTGTCCCAAGTTCAGCTTCGACGCCTGTCTCATTGAAAACTTGATCTGACATTCGGAAGACGAACACTGTCGTAGTCATTACATTAATAATTTACAGCGTTGCTATAATAAAAGTAGAACACGAAGATGTGCAAGAATGGCTGAGGATAATTTACGTGACGGAACATACAAAGAAGTACGAGTCCCTGCAATTTCAATCTCGCCACATTCAGATTTCCGCCCCCGGCGCGACAGGGGGCCTCGACACACTTCTTGGTCTGGCAATTGTCCCTGTACCAAGACTAGGTCGGTATCTCGCTAGGGAATCTTCCCGGTCGTCCACCAGCTCGACCTCCCTTTCATTGCGCACAACCCCCCCCACCCTAGCTGGACTAGTTCCATATCTCGCGAGGGAATCGTCCCGGTCGTCCCCCAGTTCCTCCCTTTCAACCCGCAAACCACCTCCCATCCTCGCTGGCGTGCTTCCTGGCCGAGTGCGTGTTCCCGCTGAGGTCCCATAACGCGCGAGAGAATCTTCTCGGTCCTCTGGGCGGTCACTTAGGATATCGTCGGTGAGTGTAGAGGCGGTCTGGGAGCGCGTAACTTCGATCGCTGGAGGCTCGACCACTGAGGGGCAGCAACAGGGAGTTTGCAGAAGAGCCTTCGTTCTCAACAGCAGTACGACACCCACCTGTAATTTGTGAAGTGAGCCGTTCGTGGCCGGACCTGGACCTTTGCCTTCGCGGAAGATCCCAGATGCTCATGTACTCTCGGGCATTCATCGCTGCAATGATCCCCGCAACGAGCAAGGTCAACACAGTTAACAAAGCTACAAGGCAACATGAGACAAAATGCCGGATACTGTAGCAAGAAAACATATCATACCAGATAGGGCAAGTGTGTACACGCTTCCCGCCGCGTCCAAGGGATACGATCCGGCAACCTTGTTGCGTAAGACGCTGATACAAAACTCGAGCAAAAAGACGATTTCGGCCATGCATCCAATCACGAATAGGGACATCGTCGAAGGGGAACGTTCGGCCACCTTTGGGAATGGATCCGTTGATAAATGGTGGACGAGCGAGAAGAATTTGATGGCTTACCGCGCCACCTCCTATCACACTGATAGTGTAAAACCCCAACGCGAGCATCATTCCGTCAAAGGCCAGAATGAAGTTTGCGAAGATGGACCAGCCAAGGCCGCCAAGGACGAGGAAGTAGAACTGGATGGTCACGCTGATATGGAAGAAGAGGGCGAGTTTAAGAACCAGTTGGAAGACATGGTGGCGGAATGTTCGAACTGGGTGGTTGGATGATGAGTTATATTGCTGGTGGAAACGGGAAAGGAGGAAAGATGGCTCACGACGGGTAATGGTATCTGCTCCTTCATCCTTGTAGAGTTTCCACCGCATTCCTGCCCACACTCCAGGACCTAAAAACGCCCAAACAACTCCAAAAGTAATGTCGGCGGCCACAAGTGTGTACGACAGTGCGCTCGCGGCCCGATCACGTCCACCCCCGAAGTTATAGTCTGGTATGAACTCGGTTATCTGCCAGAGAAAGCTCCGTTGTTGAAAGGTATGAGTAACAGCATAGACGATGGAAATGATGAGGAAGAAGCCGGAGGCAAGGAGCTGACTCCGGTTGGAGGTGACAGTCTGGAAGAACAATACCATGTTATAAGTGGGCCGAACGGTCTGCGTTGCGAAGGTATACTCACCGCGTCTACATAAAGATAGAACTGAAATGCGGTAGCGATGAACAGTAGAATCTCCGACACTCGGAGGCCGAATGCATGCGACTACCCAGAACATTGCAGTCAGTACTGATTGCGGAACACGAATTAGAAGAGACAACACGAAACATACCAAAAGCATTGCATCTTGGTCATCCGTGAGTGGGAAAGTATTGAGTGGCGTCGTTATCCTGGTATTCACCATCAACAGAACTCCAACAAGACCAAGTATGGTAACTGCCTGCAGGTTGGCAAGCCAGTAGCCTATCCGCAACCATACGCTGGGACGAACGCGTGATGAAGTGTCCCCGCTTCGAGTGGACCCGGATGGGAAGCCTAGGAGTATTTGCAGTGCCGGTCGACCACAACTTCCATCTCCCATACATGGACGGTACACGCACCATTGAAGGATCCTCCGGGCGTTCCATACTCCGTCACCACATTGACTTGCATTTCGCCGGGCACAGGCTCGTCTATCAGAGCATCCAGCACCATTTCGCCATACCCACCTTCCCCGCCCGACCTTTCCGTGGTGGCAAAACCTCTCGACTTCCTTGTGACGATCGTTCCCGGTGACGACGGCACCTGCGTGGCTCCCGACAGTCGATTCTCCAACAGGACGGATCGCCAGCTTCTGAGCGAATGGTCCCGGTCTCGAGGGACGGTTTCCCTGTCCGGATGTCGCTCTCGCAGGGTCGGCGTATGAGCGATGCGGAGCGTTTGATCGGACCGCACTTGTCGCGGCGGCTTGGTTTCCTGCCTCTCGGTGGTCATGACTTTTCCGTTAGAGTGCAGTGTAAATTAACAGGACGCTGTTTGCTGTTTGTGTTGTAATTCGAACCCCTGCAAAACAAGTTCGGATGCTTTTTTCCATTTGAGGCCTTTTTTGGATAACGAAAAAGACATGTTACTGCACAGTGCCTCAGCTGGGACCTCGTTTGCTCGCATGGACGACCCAGATTTCCATGCAGAAAAACTTTGATGCAGGTGTTGAAAAATGTATAAGAAATAGTTCGCAATATATACAAGGGTGCATGTGTCCAAAATGTAACGGCGGGATTCGCCAATAATACACGAATGGCGGGGCGGGTGGTTGTCGCCCGGTCCAGCGGAGGTGCGGTCCATCGACTATCCTGCGCTATGATGACTGATGAGACTGGAAATAGAGCTCGAAGATCCAGAACTGGAAATAGATCTGGAACCGACATTCTGTGATTGGAGGTTTGGGTGATTGAGGAAGGCTATTGGTTAATGCAAGTGCAATCGCAAATCAACCTTAGAGAGCGGTCCACTTTCACCCACGATAACTTTCTCCCTCATTTCATCAAACGTAATGAATACTGCGAAGCCACCGGTCACAAGAAACGTGGACCCCGTAATCACAGCTTCAAAACGAATAAATTAACCCTCTTGTACCCGTGAAGACGCAAGGTAGAGCGGGCACACACCTGAAACCCGCAGACTTGTGACAATGCCCGACCCTTGGAAAGCGGCCGACTGGTCCGTGGCGACGTCGACCCAAAGGCCATTTGCGAAGTAGAGGCAAAACAGGACTTCGGCCATGCATCCGTAGCCGAAGAGGGCTACGAGCGCGGGAGAGCTTTCTTTCATCTGTGGAAAATGGAACGGGGTGTACGTTGGTGTGCTTGGTTTTGCGATATAAGATAAAGCCTTCGAAACGTGTACGCACCATCTGTCGGGCGACGAACACGAAGAGAAAGATTCCTCCGAGCAGCATCAATCCGCCCAAAGTAAGGAAAAAGGGTGGGACCAGGGTGGCCGCTAAGCCCGTGAGCGCGAGGAAGTAGAACTGCAATGTGAACCCGAATATGAAGAAGGTTCCAATGCTCGTGAAAAGTTGAAGGATGTGGCGACGACCGATACGTCCTGTACAGCAAGCCAGGGTGGACGGTCGCTCGGTTGGACGAGGGCGGCGTGACGCTCTTGCCCAAAACTCAAGACTCACGTCGAGTTCTCGTGTCTGCTCCAACGCGCTTATACAAATTCCACCGCAGGCCACCGTATACGCCGGTCCCGATAGCGGCCCAAATGAGGATGAAGAGACATGTTGCGACAAAGAGCGCATATGCCAGGAACAGGGCCACGGTGTAATTGGCCCCAAGTTTGAAGTCGGGAAGGGTTCGAGCGATTCTTCGAAACACTTGAAGCTGTTGGACGACGTGGAAGGCTCCGAAGCAGAATGGGATTATCATGAAGGCGGCTGCTGCCAAGAGTTCTGTGCGGTTAGATTCTTCGCTCTGGAGAGGTACGCATGGTTTTGAACGTGGTTTGACATGCAGGGTTGAGATCCGAAGGACAAATACAAGAACAAGACGATCTTACCGCTCGTATAAAAAGGTTGAGCTGGAATATCATGGCCATGAAAACAATGATTTCGTACAGTCGAAGAACGAGGAATGAATACTCCATCGACATCTTGGCATCCTCTGTAACCGTATCATCATAGGCGGACGTTACGCGAACAATGAGTCGACTGTTGAGAGCCAGAGAAGCGCCAGAGAGGATCATCATGAGCAACGTTTGCGTGATTGCGACCCAAAACCCGATTCGAAGCCAGAGGCGAGGTTTCTTCCTCCATAGCCTCACGATGGCTGGCCAGAATCGCCAGTTGTTGTCAGATTCTACAAGGGCCATTAGTTCTTTTCGTGTCGCACGTCAATGCTCAATGCTCGTCAAAGAACCCTCACGTTCAAGTTGTCTCCGACCAATCGTCGTGGACCGTCCCATCGTGGAGTCATCACGGAAGTCCTCCATCACTATCTCTTCCTGGTCATCTTCTGCAGTATGGGATGGCTTGATGCGAGGCGCGGTCGTTCCATAATCTCCCACTGTGGTGACTGGCGACTGTGATCCCCTCCTACCGCCCCCCTCGGCGAGAACAGACCGCATGGAACGCAGCGAATGATCGCGTAGGCTTCCATAATGTGAGTCCATCCGGCATAGAGCGCGACGCTCCCACTACTTCCGAGGTGTTGGTGTGGCGCAATGCTTACCGTGAAAAATGTGGGGAGAAAAAGGTACTCAGTGAATCTTCTCACAGTAATGTGCTTATTGCTTCTAGAGAATTACTTCTTCTTTTTGTTTTGTTTCTTTTTCCTCAAAAAAGTGTGGAGTGGCGGACGACGTCGGAGAACAACACCACAATATATTGCACTTGATCTTGTATACGCGACCCAGTCGGAGGGTGCGTAATGTAGCCTCGCCAAGCGATACAATTATTGCAATATATGTCCAAATTGATAGAGTCAGCTCGGGCATTGGGAGCGGACATGTTCGACCAAGGTCCTGAGCAGGCTCATCTCATTTGGGTTTTCATCTTTCCTCACTCACATGAACAGACTTTTTATCGTCATTCTGACATCGGCATCGAACCACAAGAATCGGAATCACTCTCATATGCATCGTCCTCCGTCTCCCAAACTTCCCTGCAGTACTTCGTTACTGCGCACCGAAACTGGAATTCTAGAAGCGCTGGGTGGGCAAACTGATTTGACCAAGGGCGACCCGTCAGTCCAACGTTTCCTTGTGGGAGAAGTGTCTTGGTTCCATGGAGAACAGAGAGCACCTCATTGGGGGAGAGCACAAAGACCTCGTAATCCGAAGACGGCGCGCGCCGAACGATGGAAATGTAGCCTTCCTCGAACGCGGTGTTGAGATACTCCCCAAGTAACAACCCGTTTGTGAGACTGGTGAACCCGTACGTGAGGAGCGCATTCTGCAGTCCGTTCGGTGGATCAGAGTCCAAGGCATGCGCATACGCACCTTCCGCAGCGCCGAGTATCACGAGGTTTGCGTTGATGAAGTCTCGCGTTGAACGTGGCTTATGTCAGTTTTCACGTCATCTCAAAGGACAATCGCGTACTTGCAGGCCCCTGACATACAAGAAGTACCGATCAATTTTTATGTCATCCATAAAACATGTGAACTAGCTGCAGAATTGTTTGTAACAACAAGCCGCGGAAACTGGGCATGAGACCCATGAGAGAGTCTTTTGTATCTACGTGCCCCTGCGCTGCCCTTGTGTACCAAAAAAGGCTTTTGTGGGGACTATTTCCGCACCGTTTCCATTTGCATGGCAAAGTCCGAGAAGGTACTGCGAATTACCATTATCTTGCTCTGCTGCCTTAGTGTACCAAAAAACGGCCTTTGTGACGTCCTTTTCCACGCTACTCGATCCATTTTCATAGAAAAGTGCGAGAGTGTACTTATATCAGGATTTCCTTGCTCTGCCGCCTTAGTGAACCAAAAGGTAGCTTTGTCAATGTCCTTTTCCACACCTTCTGCATTTCTGTAGCAAAGCGCAGGAGTGTACAGAGCATGAACATGCACTTGCTCAGCCGCCTTTGCGTACCAAAAGTCAGCCTTTGCATGGTCTAGTCCCACACCTTTTCCACGTGCATAGCAAAGTCCAAGAGGGTACTGCGCATCGGCATACCCTTGCTCTGCTGCCTTTGTGTACCAATATATTGCGTCTGATACATATGTCTCTTTCCAAATTAACCTGCCTGTTTTGTATAACAAAGTCCAAGGTTGTCCTGACCACAAGCATCCCCTCCTCTGCTGCCTTACTGAACCAAAATATTGCAATATTCACATCCTTTTCGACTCCTCTGCCATTTTTGTGCAGATAACCGAGATTGATTTGTACATCAACAACTCCTTGTTTCGCAGCCGCTACAAGGTGGAAGAGTGCAAAGGCATTTCCTTGCTTGGATTCCTCAGTGAACCATTGCATGGCCATTCTATTGTCCTTGTCCACACCATCTCCGTTTCTGTAGCAAAATCCAAGATTCAACTGCTCTTGGGCATTCCCTTGCTTTGGGGCCTCTGTGTACCAGTATGTCGTGCTAAATCTGGGCGCTTAGACTCGAGTATGTGTTTAGCAAAGCTTTCAAGGTGATCTGCATCGATTTGAGGGTACGGGTTGCCCCTAAACCAGAGCTATTTCAATTCAAAGAAACGATATATATGTCTCAAATTTGTTCTTCCTGCGTAAAAATGCAGTTTCTCACCTCGTAAATGGTAATCGCGAAAGCTTTTGTAGTCGGAGACTCCATTCTGAGGCGTTCAGGTGCCATATAGAACAGTGATCCTATACCGTGTTCTTTCACCTCCGGCTGGCGGACAAGACAGGTGCCGAAATCTGTAGCCATTGCCCGATTGAGTTTGTCAACTAGAGCGTTGTCCGGCTTGACATCCGAATGAAGGATGCCGTTGTACAATGTTTCCTTTTACATTTCTTGTTCAGAAGCCCCACCTAAGTTCAACTTTTCAAGGTGCTCTTGCATTTCCGTTCCCCATGAGAGGGGAAACAAAGAAATATTGCCGCCCTTCCGTGATACCCCGTAAAATGGGAGGACGTGAGGCGACGCTGCATTGTACCATACACGAGCTTCATTTTCGAATTCCTGGATTACACAACGGATGAAATTGTTCTCAAAGAACAAGATTCTCTTGCGAAACTCACTAAACTCTCATAGAGACCCGGTTGGGCGTCAATCACTTTGAGCGCAACTGGTATTCTCCGTTAATCGTCCAGGATATACTGTTGAGAATCCACCTTCCCAACGAGACAAGTTTCGTCCCAAGAGCGCTCCGCATCCTTGATATCGATTTCCCACAGCTCTAGAATTCGGGCCAGCTTCGCGTCTCCATCACGATTCCTCGAGAGATCGCCGTCGGGGTAAGCGAATCGATTGACCGGGACTGTAACACCATCCTTGCCACGAGCTCGATCATCGGAGATATTCCGGGAGAATTTCGCGGTCAGCTTGTCCAGGAGGCGGGGTACCGGCGCGGAGGCAAGCATTTTCGGGAGAGGATTTCTGTGTTTGGCCGAAGGTCTTAGTGTGAAGAAAAGATGGCGCTTATCGCGTTCTGCAGACCACCCACCTGAATATTGCACCTCCACCTCGGGATTTTTCATCAAATCACGCGCAATCAACCCAGCCAACACTCCCGAGCAAACAAGGCATCCAACGATTGCAAGAGCTTTCGGGAGGCGGCCGCACAATATGAGCACAAGCCCCAAAGGGCACTGGAGACTGATCACAATATGCACATGAACTCACCGATAGACACGAGCGATACGACGTTTCCAGCTATAGCGCCCGTGTACCGACCCGCAGAACAATTCATGAGCGTGCTGACGCATAGTTCGAGAATAAATAATGTCTCGACGATCGATCCGACGACAAATAGAGACAGGATCGACGGGGATCGGTTGGCTTCCTTGTAGTTGTAAAAGGGTTCGAATTGCACTGGATCGCTTGACACGCCATGATGGCACACCCGTCAATAAATCCACCGCTTCCGGACCAACGACGAGAAACAAGTAAAGTCCGCCTCCGAGCATCAGTAAATGGTATGCGCTGATGAAGGGAGAAAACACCGTCCATCCCAGGCCCGCGAACGTCATGAGGAACGTGACCAGCTTTATCATGAGCTGGAGGCCGTTGTGGCGTGTTTGTTGGCCTGGATGGTTGGTGCACAGGAAGGCATGAACGTGGGCCATTATCATTTTAAGGATATGAAGCACGCCAACTCACGTTTGGAATCAAGGCTTGCTCCAAGCTCCTTATGTCGCTTCCATCTCATCTCCTTGAAGATCCGGTGCCCAACCGCCCCCCACGCAATCGTAAACATTGCGGAACTCGACGTGAGAGCTAACTCAGGGCGTTCGCCGTGGCATCGGCGGTGTCCCATCGATAGTCGGGCAGCACAGACGCGATGGTCCGGAAGTAGAGGGACGACTGGTCGGTTGAGATGTCGGGGGGCGCGTACAGAGTCCAGGGAGAGGTAGAATTGGAATATCTGGGCAATGAAGAAGAGGATTTCGCGGATCTTAGTGCGAAGGAATGAGACTGAATCGGCATTTCGCGCGTGAGATTAGATGAGCTCTGGAAACTTTTCACTCGAGCTTTTGCTCACCGCCAACATGTTCCGCTTGTTCCGTCCCTTGGAGGTCGTTCTTCGCAACAGCTTCCCCGATCGAGAAAACCATTCTCCTGTTCACCATAAGCAGCGCACCGACCAACAGAAGATTGAACGCAAGCTGACCGAAGGCCAGGAGGTGACCTGCTTCGCACCATGGCAAATTTGCCGTTTCGGGGGTCGGTCGTTGCCCCTCCTCTTCTGGGGTTTGAGTACACCTTCAGTCCACCATTCCCAGTGTCAGACAATCTTTGCACTCACCCATTTCACTCCTCGTTGTGGTGCAGTGACACTATCCATTGCCAAGATTGACGGAGCGACCAGTGTGTCATCAGGGGCTGCTCTCCGTGACGGTCGATGCAGTGCTCACGCACGACCCACAACCGTCGAGCTATTTCGGCGGTAGGGCGCTCCTCGAAGACGTTCCAGTGCTGGTGGTGCCGGACTGAGCGAGAACAGCTGTTCCCGTGTTCTCGAGCAAAACGCTTCGCATGGAGCGCAGAGAATCATTGCGGGATCCATCACGTCGGGGTAGCTTCCGTTACGCGACATCGCTGGCGGAGGTTCCGCTTGCAGCTTGAAAGAACGTACATGTTCGCTCCGAAGCAGTAGTGGGTGTCCCTTGCCATATAATCCCAATCCGGCATGTCACTCAAATAAGCCCATATCGCGTATGAAACGGAAAGCCAGTATTTTAGTCCTCGCGACACGATGAGTAAGTTGTTTACCTGATTGGAAACCACCACGAAAACCCCAAACTCTTCGACAAACATATTGAGTGACTACGATGCGCTCTCTCCATACTAACATTTCTCAAACCGGTGACATTGGACGGTTTCTGGTGCTCACAGTTGCTTGCTGCCCTTGCACCGGCTAAATTTGGCATGACTCGAGCACTTTTCTCCAACTGGAACCGACGCCCTATTCTCGCTCCGTCTCACCGGTCGTCCGATTTCGTCGCAATCCGAGTCTCTTGCGCAACGGTTATTGGGATTCAGTGACGGAATTCGTCCTTCTATTCGTCAGAGGTGGTAGCTCCCTCTTGTCTTTTCACAAGCCCTGTCCTGATTCCTTGTCGCAGTGTACTCCCAAGATTTGAAATCTCCCTAGCAACCTGATTTGAACAATGGTCGCACCGGTTGAGAACGGAATCGCAATTGCGGGTGCCAACGGATCTCATAAGCTTGACGTGGAGTCGGATCAACTCCCACCACGCAGCCCCGACCGACGTGTCTCATCCAACATTGTCGTTGGAACTCCGCCGAAGACTACGACTTTCCAATTCGCTACTGTCGCCGACGACGCTGTACCCCAGGGGTCACCAACAAAAGTCAACGGCACCGCCCTGTCACGTAAACTGGCCCAGAACGATGTCTTCCATCTCGCACCACGTGCTCACGTCGCTGAGACAGACTTAGAGCGTCAGAAGCGTCTTGAGTCCCTCCTTCAAGAGCCTGTTGACGACGGCTTGACTCTGGATCAACTGTTCCACGACGGTGAAAGGGGAGGACAGGGCGGTCTCACCTACAACGACTTCTTGGTTCTTCCCGGCTACATCGACTTCCCTGCCGATATTGTGAGCACCGCTACCTGGGTCACTCGTAACACTCGTATCAAAACACCATTCCTGTCCTCTCCAATGGACACCGTCACTGGTGAGTCGCCAACATGTTACCTGAAAGCCGCCAGGACGAAAATATCTTACCTTTGGTTGTTGCCTCTTCTCTTCCTCCACCTCGTCTTCAGAAACGGAAATGGCGATCAACATGGCGGTACGTTCTCTATTCCGGAAGTCTTTTGAACAATCCCTGATCTAATTCACCCAACGATAGCTCATGGGAGGTCTCGGAGTGATTCACCACAATTGCAGTGTCGAAGAACAGGCCAACATGGTTCGGAAAGTCAAGGTACTGTGTTCCTGAGTTAGTCGACAAATCCATTTCAATCTCACGCTATTTATGGAAACCAGAAATTCGAGAACGGTTTCATCACCGACCCGGTCGTCCTTTCTCAGACTCACACCGTGAAAGATGTGTTGGACTGCAAGGCGAAGAACGGTTTCTGTGGGGTGCCCATCACCGGTGAGGCGATGTGATCGCCGGTTAGCGCTTTCCTCGATTTCTAACGAAACCTTTACATTCGTTCGGTGCATGATCGTGGTCGGTCCCTCCAGAGGACGGGAAGATGAACTCCAAACTCCTTGGCATTGTGACAAGCCGCGACATCGACTTCCTTACCCGTGAGCAATCCACCCGTTCTCTTCCTTCACAATCTCTTCTCATCGCTGGACCACCCTTCAGTTTCCTCCGACCGCTCGCTCCCCCTCTCCTCCATCATGACCACCGACCTCGTGGTCGCGCACCACGGCACGTCCCTCACCGAAGCCAACCGCATCCTCCGCGCCTCGCGCAAGGGCAAGCTCCCGATCGTGGACTCGGAGAACCGCCTGACGGCCTTACTGAGCCGGAGCGATCTCATCAAGCACAGAGACCATCCGCTGGCTAGCAAGGCGAGGGACTCGACCCAGCTTCTGTGCGCGGCGGCGGTGAGCACGCATGTCGAGGATAGAGTCAGGGTGGACGCGCTCGTGAAAGCTGGAGTGGACATTTTGGTGCTGGATTCGAGTCAGGGCAACTCCAAGTACCAAGTTGAAATGATCAAGTGACTATTCTCACCGTTTCTCATCGTGAACCGGTTAAACTCACCCCCGTTCCTCTTCACAGATGGCTCAAAGCCACCCACCCCCACATCGAAGTGGTCGCCGGAAACGTGGTAACAGCCATGCAAGCTCGCACCCTGATCGCGGCCGGTGCTGACGCTCTCCGTGTCGGAATGGGTTCGGGATCCATTTGCATCACGCAGGAGGTCATGGCGTGCGGCAGACCTCAGGCGAGCGCCGTGTACCATGTCGCCAAGTACGCGAGGATGTTTGGCGTCCCTGTAATTGCGGACGGTGGGATTGCTAACGTTGGGCACGTGGTCAAGGCTCTTGTTGCTGGTGCGAGCGCTGGTAAGTCGTTCGATGGTGTGGTGTGATGTCGCACCTTTTGACCCCCTCCGATTTATATCTGTAGTGATGATGGGATCCCTTTTGGCTGGAACTTCGGAGTCGCCCGGCGAGTACTTCTACCACGACGGCAAGCGTCTCAAAAAGTACCGTGGAATGGGCTCGCTGGACGCCATGGAGAAGGGAGATGCCGCGGGCAAACGGTTCGTTGCATATTCTTTCAAGCATAATTTGGTATTCCACTCTTACACGATCTCGTCACAGATACTTCTCCGAAGCCGACAAGATCAAGGTCGCCCAAGGAGTTTCGGGGGCTGTCGTCGACAAGGGCTCCGTGAAGAAGTTCCTCGCATACTTGCAAACCGGTGTGCAGCACGCCATGCAGGACATTGGAACTCGAAGTGTGGAGGAGCTTCAGGAAGGTTCGAGGACCGGCGCGGTCAGGTTTGAGCGCAGGACGGCGTCGGCGCAGATCGAGGGTGGTGTTCACGGGCTGCACAGGTGAGTCTACGATGTGTTAGTTGGACAGAGGATAATATTTTTAACGAATCCCGCTGTTTTCTAGCTACGAAAAAAGGCTCTACTCCGGCGCTTAGAAGTGTCGCTCGTTACGGGCTGTTGTATTTTGTCAGGGGGCATATTATGTTTTGTCTTGTATTACCAAACGAATAGTACGGAGCGCATTTTACCGTGATTTCAAATTAACTCTGTCCAAATAACATTCAACTAGTATTCGCTACGGCTCGAAACACGTCTCAAGGCTCTCATGCCCAAGAACGCAATGTTACCATCCTCCGTCCAACTCTCCCGGACCACTGTCCGCAACCCACACCTCCTCCATCACCACTTCCACTGCGCGCCTCGCATACCTCGCTTCCCAACCCCTCCAAAGACTCATCAATCCGGCCAAGTACCTCTTCACAAACTCCCCAAGACCAACTTCCGGTGGAAGTTCCGTCACAGCAAGAGAGCCATCGATGCCACCCTCTTCACGCGCAACATGCCCCAGAACATCAATCGGACCGTAATACTTCCTCACTGCAGGGCCGGGTGGTGACACGACGACGGCAGTCTCGTACGACGGGTCTTCCTGCTGCGGCGCGAATGGGATAGGAACGACGTTGCGCTGGGCGCGGAGCCGCGTCACGACGAGCTCCCACGGCGAGAGGATGAATGATTCTACCGCGAGGAGTGATAGGTTCGCCGCCCAGTACGACACGGGTTGGTACAGGCGCGTGAGGTGCAGGTGTTCCGAAAGGATCGTGCGGGAGGCGTACCGCAGAGAGGACGAGAACACGGAGGAGAGAATCGTGGGTATGAGGGTGATGGGGTGGTAGAGTCCGGGGAGACCGCCTTCGTGCTGGTAGATGGAGAACAGAGTTTGGGGGAGGTTTGTGTAGGTCAATGGGGTGGATGAAGCTTGAAGAATAAGTCTAGTAAACGATTGCGTGGGAGTGGACTTTGTAAGTTGGGGCGGAGATAGGCGGGAAGTTCGAAACCAAGAACCCATCGCTCACCTTGTCCGCGTTGTCTCCAGCGGACTGAGAAGCGTGGCAACGACTACATGACTTGCCACATACGTTCCAAGATGGGTCTCGTCGAACACATCGAGCAAGTCGTTCAACGATTCCTCGAGAGCGGGACGAAGCGCGTCAGTGGCGAGATTAGCCACAAATTGAGTAAGGTGACCTATGAGTGTGGGGATTCGAAGGGTTCTGTTAGCGGAATGGCGGGTTATTGGTTTTGAACTCCCTCAACTCACCTTTGAGCAAAAACGTCCAGCCACCATCCGGATGGTCCCATATACTCTTCGTACTGTCGATCATCCCATCAAGCAGAGACATTTTCTTCCCGTTCGAGGGAGCAGGTGCCTCGGTCGAGGCCGGAGCCGGAGCTGGAGATGGCTCTCGGCGCACTTGAGCACTAAACTCGTCAAACCCTTCTGAAGTGGGCCATGGGTTGTCCGCAAACAAGTCAAAAGCGGGATCGCGGTCTCGCGCGACCTGTTATTGTACCGTGGCTCGCGATTACATCTTTCCATTGACTCATGAATGCGAAGGCAAACAACACACACCTCCTTCCCCTTTGCACCCCGTCGTGGCCGCTGAGCGCCATTAGACCCTCTGTACTGCGCGTCCGTGAGTGTTTCTACAACGCGAAACGGGGAACTGAAGAGAGCCCGCGCGTAGCTCGCGGTTGCGAATGTGAGGGTGTCTGTTTCTTCTATCGGGTGGTCGGAGAAGATATCTGGCACGCGATCGATGGTTCAGTGGTGAGACATTGGATGAAATAAACACCAGAAAGCGGAACATCGTCCGGTTTGGGTTTCTTTCTGACTCATTTTGCTTCGAAGTCATCCAAAACAGGCCCCAGTTGTCACCACGCACCGTCCTCCTCATAGAGTGAGACCTTTTTCGGAATTCCGATCGGCAAGGGCGGCGCGTTTGATGATGCGCGCAGGGCCATCGGTGGGATAAAGTGAACGTGTTCGATATGGAAGTGGCTGACCAAAGTCGACACAAATCACCTTATGTAACAGTCCAATTCGCCATCAATGCAATTGTTTATTTTCAGTGATTATACCTACTTTGCGTTAATGTCGCTTACAATGTATTGACGCACCTGTCAAACAGTGTAGTTCTGTAAGCATTTGCTATAATTCGCAAAGTTCAAAAGCGATCTACGTCCCGGATCATCCGAAGTGTGGTGGTTTGGGTCCACGGTAGTGATGCTCGTGGAAAACGTAATTTTGCCGTCACTCCAATGAAGAATGGAACGCGAGGAACCTCGATCGCGCCGCGTCCCCGGACCGCCAGACGGACTCACCTCGCAGATACCCCAACACTGCTCTCTCGCTCCGTGGAGCCCCCGGATAGTGGTCGACTTTTTTCGTGTCAGTTCGATTCTTCGAAAACACCGCAAAGAACACGCAACGGAGCCCACGGAGTTTGAGTTCATATACTTCCTATCACATTTCCATCAAGGTTGGCTCGGATTTCGATCTTACGATGTCTCTCTGACACTTCTAACGCCTTTGCTAGACCACTATGGTGGCATTACAAACACTTGGAACCACGGCCCCATCCTCTGTTCGCCGGCAACAGCTCGGCTACTCGTAGAAGATCTTCGTGTGGAGTCTCGATTCGTCGTTCCGATGGAGTTTGAAAGGAGTCACTTCGTAAACGTGAATGCGAAGACCATTCCGGATGTCGTTTTGCCCGAAGGAACGAAGATCGCAAAGAGAGACGCAACCCACATAGTCGAAGTTCGGCTCATGGACGCGAATCATTGTCCTGGAGCGGCAGGATTCCTGTTCCTCGGCACAAGCTCTTCTCTCCACACCGACTCCACTGAATCTTCGAAGAAGCGATCATTTTTCCAACGGCCAACCGCAGTGCCCTCACCCTCGACGCGACGACTCACTCCATGGGCCATCTTCCACACTGGCGACTTCCGTTTCCACCCTTCTGACCACCCAACTTGGCGGGGCTGGCACGAACTGTGGGACGTTTCCGCACCCCGAGTGCCCATCTCAGCGCTTTACCTTGATTCCACGTACGCCCACCCGAAGCATACCTTTCCGGCACAGGAGGAGACCTGTGCAACGATAGCCGAGTTGGTCGCGAGGAGGTTGGAAGACGATACGAAGACGGGCCAACGGACTTTATTCGTCGTGGCGACGTATACCATTGGGAAGGAACGAGCGCTGAAGGCCGTGCATGATCGGACTGGCCTGAGAGTGTGTGTGTCACGGAGGAAGATGCGGATCCTGCAGCTCCTGGATCTCCCGTACTTGGGCGCCAGCGCCGACGACGAGGGGATTCTCACCACCGATCCCACTGTTACGCCAATCCATGTAGTGCCCTGGGGACTGATAGGAGCCATGGCGCCGGGAGGGTGGAAGTTCTGTCCGGACTGGGGATACTTGAGTCAGGTCTTGGGGTCGGAGAGCAAACCAAGGGCGCAAAAGGAGCTCGCAGGTGATCGCGAGGCCGACATACCCAGTGAAGACGTATCACTGAGGATGACATTAGCGGTGGATGGAGAAGACCGGGTGGAAGATGAAGACGAACAGGTTCAGCAAGTTATGAAGAAGCGAGCTCGTACTGGTATAGACAAACAGCCGGGCATCAAGAAAAGCCGGACGTCTTCACACAGTGCTCAAGATCCGGACAACAATAGCACGGCGCTGCCGCCCACGGAGCAAAATGCCGAATCGGAACCACCCTCCTACACACGCCTAATGGCACTCGTCCCCACCGGATGGACACACGACGCCGCAAAGCATTTCTCTGCCGACCGACAGTACCACATGGAGCACAAGTATTATGGCGGCACCGGCCCGGGTTCCATCCCGCGACTCTCCGTCTGCCAAGTGCCCTACTCAGAGCACTCGTCGTTTGCCGAGTTGAGGGAGTTTATGCAGTTTGTACGACCGGCAAAGATCGTCCCCACGGTGTACGCGGAGGATAAGGGGAAGAAACTTACGAGCGATGTGGAGAGGCGGGAGAAGGGGATGGATAAGGTGCGCAAGTGGTTCGCAGACCTGCTGGGACCAGTGGATGGAGGGAGGAGTACGGATCGTAGCGAAGCGACGAGTGAGATAACTGCGATGAAACTTCAATATTCAGAGAACACTGTTGATGAACTTATCGTTGATGAAAATGAAGCCCAGTCGACCAACGATCGGGATGCACCCGGTTTGGGTGCTGAGCTTAGCACAGGTGGACAAGATGAAGATGTGCAGCTCGTTATCTGCGATGATGAGCAAAGACCAACAATCGCATCGCACGTGGAGGATACCAAAACTGAAATGGAAGAAGTGGTTGATCTGACACTGGAATCCGACGACGAACGTGCTGATGAAGTGGTGATCTATTCGAAATCTTCAACCGCAAAAAGCGCGCAGGCACCATCGGGTGGCCGTCGTAGCCAATCCAAAGCACCACAAGAGTCTGCAAATAGTGTCCCTAGCGCGAGAGGTCCGATCACTTCCAAACGCGTCCCGGGGTCGGTGAAAGGATTGGATCGACAAGGCTCGATTTTGGCCTGGCTCCACAAACCGTCAACTTGAATCTTCGTCGCACCCGACACGACCGTGTAATTAGTAATGGGTTGCGTCTGTGCTCAACTGTTTTGTATCGAGTCGAGTCCGTGGTTGGTGGGGAGTTGGTCAGGATCTGGGAGTCATTGCAGGGACTGGTCGAGGAGAACTGAGGACCTATGGAAAGATACCAGACATCTTACTATATATCTTAATATCTTGTTACCCAATATTATTCCGAACGATCGCCAATCAATTGTTGCTTTCAAGCCTCGAACCAAACCGCTTTTGCCCAACCCTAAAAAGCTCATGATTTCGCCATCACTCGAAGAGGGAAAGCCTGACGACGTGTTTTGCCGGGTATGACTACTAAACTTGAGTGTGTACGTCGGTTGCAAGTGCCAGAAAAGTGATGATTTTTGAATATAGTAACTGGATTCATGCTTATATTCATGCACTACGGCGAGCTTCTGGTAGCAAAAAAACTGTGGGCGGGAGTGCACCGCTCCGTTGATTTGTACCGGAACATGGCGCAGACTAGATCCAACATGATGGAAATAATCAGACACGACTTTCACAGTTTCCAATGCCCATGCCGTCTCCTCCGATCCATACTTGAGACGACGAGGTTTCCTGACTGGTTCGCCGTCTACACTCCCATCATCCCGCTCTGGTTCCGCTTCGTCACTGGAGTCTATCACATTCTGGCGGTAATGGGCGGCAAGGTTCCGGAACTGGTCACGCCATCCCACCACGTCCGAAACACCCAGCTTCTTTGAGTGCATCTCGACACCCTGAACGAAAATCTCCACGAGTGGATGGTCGGTTGGCGTTGGAGAACTTGGGCACCATCGGGTCCCCTTGGGGTTTGGGCGTGATCCAATCTTGAAGCCTGTGGTCTCGGGAGTTGTCTGCAAGAGACATCGGCCGGTATGGCACCAAGCACTGCCATGAGAATTTGAACATGGTGGGGGGGGCGGGGGTGCCAGAAGTCAAGCCTCCTACTCAACGCGACCCAGTCAACACTCACCGAGACTCACTTCCATATCCGTCAACGTCTGCCACTTATTCATCGCCACGACCCACTGCTTCCCTCCCTCTCCCTCTCCCTCACCGCTCTTCACCCTCCTACAACTGACATCCACCACCAACTTGTCCTTCCCCACAATCCCCTCCAACCTCTTTAGCCTCGCCTTATCAAACTTTCCGCCTGGAAACAACCAGCTCGTCACAATGACCTTCTCCGCCTGCTGCAGACACCACGCGGCATTGTCTGCGTTCACGCCGGCCCCGACTTGGATCCCACGCGGGTACGCACCGAAAGCCTCCTGAGCGGCCTGGGTGTTGGCTGGTGTGGCTCCGAGGAGGATGCAGTGTGGGGAGGGCAGGGTGTGGGTTTTGTACAGCGAGGCGTAGTATGAGGGTGGGTGTCTTTTATGGTAGTAATTGCGAGATTCAAAGGTTGAGCGATGGGAAGATGGCAAATTGGAGCAGCGTATTGTGCGCGATGGCAGGTGAAGACAATGAAAGGCATGACAGTCTCACTGCGCGACAAAGTTCTCCTTGACAGCCATCGGATCGGCGTCGCTGAGCGTTCCTCTGACAATCTGCTTGACTTTTCCCTCGTGAAGGTCGATGCAGGCTTTGAACAGCGTGGGCATCGCGGTTGTGGGGAGTGGAGGGGTGACCAAAGCACGAATGGAAGTATTACTGTATTTCGGATGATTTCTCGCAGTTTGGGCAGAGATAGAGATTTATCTAATCCTCCGACCGACAATGGTCACCATGCGGTGCGTGAAAAACATGGTCTTCTCGCCGTCGACGTCGCTGTAGTACGGACGTGCGCCGCTTAAGTCCTCCTACGAGTCAGTTGAAAGCACGGAGAGATCATCAATTTGTGCAACACGGAAGCATGAACAGAAGGAAATGTACCTTCATGTCCCTCTCGAGCATTTCCAAGACCTTGGCCCTGGATTCCGGTGGGGTTTGGGTGGTTTGGAACCACCGGTCGACTTTCTGGAGTTCAAGGAATGAAAGAATATAAACAATAAATTTCGCTCAGAGGTATCGATTTGAGCCCCTCTGCCGGGCAAACTCACCTGAATAACATCATCCGTCTGAATCACCTCCACCTCCAGCCCACACTCGCCGAACGCCGTCGTGAGCTCCGGCAACGTCAGAAACTTGGTATGACTCGGATCACGCAGGGTCTCCCACTCGTCCTGGAAGTCTCTTCGCTTTCCACCGTCAACGCCGCTTCCGTGGACATCCTGCACAACGACCCGGCCCGTGACAGGCTTCACCAGTCGCGACATTTCACGAAGCGCCTGCGCAGGGTTTTGGAAATGGTGGAAGGCAAGGCGGCATACCGCGATGTCGAATGACGCGGAAGGAAGTGACGAGAGGCCCGTGGGGCTTTCCACGTTGCCGGTGATGAAGGAAGCGTTGGTGATCCCGCGGTCGGTTTTGCTGCGGTTGCTGTATTGGGTGAATATGCGCGATCCAGCCAAAGAATTGGGCAAATCTGGTCAGGGACAATACACGACCCGCTAACGAGAAAAGACGCCCTACACACGCGATCTCAAGCAATGCCTCCGTGATATCCACACCAACGATTTCCTTCACATGCGGGGCGAACCCGAGCGCGACGTGGCCCGGACCCGTGGCGAATTCAACGACTCTGTCGGTTGGCTTTGGGTTGGATGCCGCGACGAGACGGGCGATGCGCGATGGGTCCACGACTTTTGGGGACAGATGGTTAAAGAGATGTATATGACGCACATGGGCACGAGGGAAACTCACTGGAAGGCGCGGTTGCGAAGTTAGCCCCCTGCTTTGTGAATTCGGCTTGGATCAGCGACTGGTGGGAGGTGATCATCGCGAGTGAGTGCGCTGGAGTTGCTGTGTGTGCAAGCATTTCCGCCGGGCTATGAAGCGTGGAAGGCACGGGGTGGACGGAAATACGGCACGCAAAGGCACGGCACGGATGCTTGGATTTTGAAGAAGCACCGCCGAGACCGCAGCACGGGCACAATCTTTCCAAAGAAAATTTTATTCAATTATTTCGTCACTTCGCATGTATTTCTATCTTATATTGTGTGCTTATCCTTGAAGTGGGCTGGATGTGGGCTGGTGATTTCTTGACTCAGTCGTGGCCCACTCAACCACACTCAACGAACTCAATGCCCCTCGACACATCCGTTGAAGCGCTCACACGCATCCTCAAACGCGAACTTGCCTCGTCCTCTGCCACCGAGGGCGTGCCCCTCGAAAAGGCACCCCCGGTTGGGAAAGTGAAATTCGTGGACCTCCCCGGCCCAGAATACAACCTCGAGGACCCTCCCAACATCGCAGAGCTACTGGCCGCTACGCGAAAGTGCCTTCTTGAGCCCCCGTACTCGTTTGTGCACCCGTTCCCAGGCGATGGAGAGCCGAATGGCATTTCGGACCGCGAGCTCCTCACGTTCCTGCGCTGGCGAAAGTACCATCCTGAAATGGCGTGCTTTACGATGAGCAAGTACTATGAGTTCCGCATTAACCATCTGGGCCTCAAGGAACGGACGTGAGTGGTGTTTCAAACACTTCCCCTCGGCCAATGAACGAAGACATTAAACCTCTCCCGTGTCCAGAATACCCTACGACTCGATTAAACAAGCCGTCGAGAGCGGCTTTCTCGTCATCCACCCCAAAATGGTGGACCGGGAAGGCCGCCAAATCATCTACATGCGTCCCGAACTTCTCAAGGTGCGCAAACTGGACGGCGGCGCCGAGCAGTTCATCAGAGCCATGTGGGCACTGCTGGTCGAGAACGCCATGAAAGACGGGTCCGAGTCGTTGCAGCTCAAGGGCGTCACGCTGTTGAATAACGCGAAGGGCATGAACGTGAGCTGGCTATGTCGACTTGCTCCCCACATGGTCACTCGCTGACGAGTACCACATAAAGTTGGGCCTCATCATCAAGCTATGGCCACAATTTTCCAAAGCTAACCTCAAGATGATGGGCGAAGTCTTTCAAGGCCACATTCCCGTCCGCATGGTGAGACCCTCCAGGGCATCTTCCCCACTCGTTGCTTTGCGCTTCACCCCTCTCTGTCCCCCTCACGGCCCACACTTGCCGCACGTCCAGTCGACATACCTCATCCTCAACGAACCCGTCTTCTTCGACTTCATCTGGCGCGTCTCCTCCTCCGTCATGAAGAAGAAACTGCAGTTCCGCATTTTCTTCCTGGTCCGTTTTGCCTTCCCTTTCCCGATCCATCTTCCTGTCCTCGCTGACCTTTCTACCCCCTCTCTCCCCACCAGGGCCGCGACCACACCTCCGCCATGCGCTCTCTCCTGGACCCTACAGCACCCAAAGACGGCTCTTCCCCGTCGTTGGCGGACGCCGCGTACCTTGACCGTCTGCCCATAGAGCTAGGCGGGAAGCTGGACGTGGACGCGTGGGTCAAGTCGGGGCAAGGGCTGAGGCACTAGCCGTGTAGCGGTGGTGGGGAGGGTGTTCGAATTTTCGTTTGATTTCCGCAAGTTCGTTTATTTTGAATGAAACATCCCAAATAAGAATCATAAAAATGAATATTTATGGTCTTTCTGGAGACTGAGAATATGACGCTTTGCGCAAAGACTTGTTGGCTGCCAGGTACAATTCAAAATCAGCCAGCTCCAAATCATAATGCGCGCTACCCAATTTACTCTGCTCAAAAACTCACTTTTTATAGCATTTGCAAATACTTGCAGCATGACCACGAAGTGCTCTTGAGTGCGATGAATCTCCTCCACGACTGAAATGCGCTGGTTCTTCAAAGCACCGTCCCAGATATCAGAGAGGTCCAACTTGGTTGCTTTTTCATTCCTTCAAGGATTCTGCGAGTAGAAAGGCATGTAGTCAAACACTAGGTGGACCGAAGAAAATCGTCAAAAGGTAAAATCAGTGCAACCTTACACGAGTAACGGATATGAGACAAAGACCCAAATGAAAACCACTGATATACAGCTCATCACAAACGCAATGAAAATCGCTGAATGTAGTATCGTTGAAGGAACGTCACCTCCTGTATCCACAATTCAAGCCTTGCATCTTTCAGGAGAGCTTTGCCCAAGGTTTGAATATTCCGTGAGGCTGCATGAATACGAGTTCCCTCCACCCAGATTGTGGAGGTTCACCTTCGTCCGACGACATGGTTATAGACTTGTTGTTTGTCTCGATTCCAAGCCAAACGGTTACAATTCCCACAGAAGCGATGCTTGCGATTTTGGCAGATCGATTGCGAGCGAGGGGGGTGATTAATTGTCATATCAGATTTACTATCGAGGCGGAAGAGTCATGGTAACTCACTTGATCACCACAAGAAGGATGGTGACGCTGCGTAGCGAGATTGCCCATGTCGTGCGCTTCCTTTAATCGAAATGGGGTGCGCTGCTAGCCTCTACATTTGAGGTATGTGGGGAAGATTCGGTGCCCGGAGAGAGGCTGTTCGATACAGCGGAGGTAGAAGAGCTGTGCTCTGGCTGTCGCATCGTACTTGTTACGTATTCGTGCGAAGATGGTACGTTCGTACATGGTCTGAATCCTGATCCAGGCAGCTTAATAAACAAAGTCAACCATCACAAGATGAAGGGCAAAGTCCTTGACTTCGTGAGCTTCATCTGGCACGACTAGTCGGCACCCTTCGCTCTCAAAGACGGCTCCTCCCGGCCCCCGTCCTAGACACCGCGTACATCGACCGCCTGCTCGTCAAATTGGGTGGAAGCTGGACGTCGACGCGCTCCTCAAATCGCTCTGAGCTAGCGAAGCTACGAATTCAAAATTCAGAACGACTGCGGTCCGAGTCGGATCGATGTGCGGGAACTTCAACCCGACGCACCACAACTATCCACCAATGCCGCCTCCCGCCGCCTCCATCGCGTACTCCCCCACCGATGGGATCAATCTCGCCGGCGTCAAGGTGATTATTCCCTGTAATCACATCAAACATTGTTCACGAGTCCAATGATAAATCTCACAAAATGCACCTCCACACCCAGGCCGCCGTATTCGAGCCGACGTACCACGAGTACACCCCGCGCGACGTCATCTTGTACAACCTCGCGCTTCAATGCAGCGGGCAGGATCTTAAGTTCAGCTACGAGGGACATTCGGAATTCCAGGCGGTTCCTACACTGGGACTGGTGAGGCGACCGTCGGGGTGATGGGGTTAAATTTGAGAGAAATGGCCTCATGTGTATGTGGATTTGGACGGGCAGCTGTCGAGCATTATGGGAATGGGAGGGGTGACACAGTCGATGCCCGTGTTCCTTCCTGACTTCCACGTGTCGCGGCACGTCCACGGAGAGCATTGTGAGTGGATTTGTATTTTATGTTGGCTCTTCTGAACTCATGTTGTTCCGGCGTGTTGGACAATCCAACCACCACCGGCATCTTGAAACCGAGACATGGAGCTTCGCAACGGTCCCATGCCCGTCAAGGGCAAAGTCGTTCTGGAGACGCGGTCGAAAATCATAGATGTCGTGGATCGTGGGAGGGGTGTGACGGTGCAGGTCGCTCAGGTGATATAACCGAAACATTTTCAGTTTCCACGCCATGACGTCTGATATCCTGCTCCGACTATGCCCTCACTCTATTCCACCTCCTAGACAACTATTGACAAGTTCACCGGACGTGAGGTTGTTTACAACGAATGGACGTCCTTCATCATGAAAGTACCCGGCAAAGGCGCCTCCATACCCGCACCCGCGCCGGCTTCGTTCATCCCCAAAGACACGCCTCCAGACCATGTCGTGGTTGAACAGCTGAGCCCGAGCCAAGGGGCGTTCTACCGCGCCGCGTCGAGCGATTTCAATCCGCTCCATATTGACCCCGCCGTGGCAAAGATGGGCGGGTTCGAGAGGCCGATCCTGACGGGTGAGTTCGTTAACAGAAGTGAAGTGGTGGTGCAGACGGTGCTCTAAGTGCATGGTTTGGGATTCATAAGGGACTTGCTCGCTCGGCATTTCAACGAAACACATCTTGAGTCTCTACGCTGGCGGGGACCCGGGCCGGTTCAAGTCGATTCGGTGCAGACTGACTGGCGCAGTTTATCACGGTGACAATCTCCAGGTAGGAGGAAGTTGTCATGCTGTCTTAGCAGACGTATTTCAAACAAGGCTGGCGCGGTAAATGTTTGTCAGCTTGAAACCTGGAAGCTACCAGTCGCAACGCCTGGCTTCGCCCGCATTGCGTTCCAGCTTTGTACAAGCTCGGGCAGCCGTAACGTCGTGGCCCTTTCGAATGGGTTGTTGGAACTGTGGGACAAATCGGTCGTATCGAAACTTTAATGTGATAATGATCACATCTGTCTATCAAGATTTATCGCTGTGCTGAATTATAAGCTTTCTGATGGATGTGAGCGCATTCAGGAGGTACCCGATCGTGAGGCAACGTCACGTGACCATGTGGTAAAAAGGACCAGAACGGATATAAAAGTGCCGACTCTCGCCTTTGCCTCTCATTCATTCAAGTTCGCGCGCTTGTGCCACTATGACAGCGCTGTACCCCCGTTTGAAGCAGTACCCGCGATTGGTGAGTTACAGAGGGCGTTCAGAGGTCTGGGAGGCACCATCCTGTCCAAGCGGGAGACAGTCGCAACGAACGAACGACGCGGAGGAAGACGGACAATAGCGGCTGGAACCATCATCTCATAGCTTTCCAATGTCCCTCCCTCCCCTTGGCCGCTTAGCGCGAGGTCCTACCGACTTTGGGCGTCACGATGGTGTTTGCTGGAATCCTCACCGCGTATGCGGTTCAGCGGGTCGCCCGTAGCCCAGAAGTTGGTGAGTCTTGTAAGGAGAGCATGCTAAGGCGTGACGAAGGAGCGCTCGGCTTCATGGACTGAACTGGCATCCCGTTTCGTCTGCAATGCAGTTTGGGACCACCGCAACAACCCCGAGCCCTGGAAGCAGGTTCAGCCCGGTCAGCAAGTGAAGTGGTGAGCTTTCCCCTTGTTTGAATTCCGTACGTGAAATTTCAAACGTGGAATCTTGCCCTCCAGGATGGCGGTCAACCAAAAACACACCTCAAAATATAACCGTTCCTTCAACGTTGGGAAGAAGGCACACGATGCGTTCTAAATATTGTCTTATGGTTTCTGTTTCATGTATTGTATATAAAATCGATTAAATTGCAATTGACAGCTCCACTGTGTTGTTTATGGGTTGCGGCTACTTCTTGCGATGCTTTGACTTGGAAGGAGGTCTACTGACAGCTGCAAGATTAGCAGGACCCTGGAGAGAACGCTATGATGTCAAAGGATTCTGGATCACCGCGGAAACCGCGGCGCCCGCACTTACACCCCACAACGATACAAACACCCGTCTCTCTTCCGCTAGACCTTTTGCCCCTTCCAGATCGGTCGCAATGACACATTGTTTCAACCCACGCAGACTCTCGGGAGCGTGCATTGGAGGTGGAGGGGAAGAGGCGTCTTCTGTGGTCGAATTCAAACCACCTGAGGAATGTTGCTTCAGATAGGGTAGGGCCGACTCTGGATCCTCAAAAATAAACCGAGAGAGAAAGATCTCTGACGAGGCAAGTGCACTTTCATCCTCAGAAGCAATTTCGTCTGCAAAACCCTGCCCATCAACAAAAGTTGTACCACAGGTCAACTTTTGGGTGATGACCAAGGCGCCAGAAACCTTCGCAGGGGAACTTACTATTTCCAACGCCTGCTCTGCTGATAAGATCTCGGTCGTTCCAAGAAGCCTCAGCGCGTTTCGGCGCCCGACCAACCTCGTCAACCGGTTTGCGCCACCCCATCCTGGAACAATACCCATATTTGCATGCACAAATCGAACAAGAGCGTCCCGATGGAGGACACGAAAGTCGCATGCGGTGGTGGCCTCGGCGCCCCCGCCGATTGCGTAGCCTTTGTGGGATAACGGATCACTTTGCAACGTGCTTACAAGACTGGTCGTGATGAGTGCCATAGCTCACCTTCTACTGCTGCGACAGAAACGAGAGGTAGGTTATGGAACCGAGTGAACGTGTTGTGCATCAGGCGGGACATTTGCTGTCCACCCGCTTTGGAGAGCATGTGCGAGCGAGCTACCGACAGGTCTGAAGACGCCCATCGATGTTGAGGTCAATTGGGTGAGCGATTGGAGAGCCCGAAAATGTCTCATTTGAGAAGAGTGATCCACAAGAGTCTCTATTGCTTACCGAATCCAGCGCAGAATGTCTCCGAGGCGCCGTGGAGGATGACACCACGTATGTCTTCCTGCTCTTTCGTCTTGACCACCGCTTTCACCCCTTCTGGGGTGGTTCCGTCCACGCCTTCACTGTCACAAACATGTTTCTCCAACGCGTCGACAATATCCGCCAGTTCTGCCATCATTTTCCCAGAGAACGAGTTCTTTTTCGATCTGTGGGTCACATTTATTAGATTTCCTCGAGTCGCCAGTCTTGAATCAACTCACTTACGGATTGTTCAGCAAAATGTAGGCGATGCTCGTTCTGTGATTCATCGTGAGCTCGACAGATCCACCTCCGAGCTGACGGAGATTTTCGCGAACGTCGCGGAGAGGAGCATCTTCCGGGATTTCACGAAATATGGTGGTTTTGGTGGTCGTGTACTGTCGACTGATCGCGAATACAGGCCGAGAATAGGTCAGCCGAGTGTGAAGCATTGGAATAAAGTATTTTGCGCTCCGATGAGCGACCATGGCTCTTTCGAAGTGATTTGGGGAGGAATCGTTTGATTATTCAAGGTGCAAAAGTGCATCGTGGGCCAGGATCAAAGGTGACCGTTGGTTCTTGGTTGCCAGCCAAGGGACGTTGCAGACATGGATTTCGCATCTTTGGACAACCCTCACTGCTCTTTCATTTCACTCAGAAGCTTGATCTTCTACGATCAAGCACAAAGTACAGTAATTTCTGATCAAATAACACATACGGTTACTACCACAGCTACGCCATCCACCGATCTGCGACCTGCCCCGCCACTCTTCCTCCACTCTCGTAGGCACCCTGTAGCGTCCCGAAATACTCATCGCTGGTCCACGACCCCGCGAGAAAGAGCCAGTCACCGACGGGCCGGGAGAGTTTGTCGATGTCAAGAGGGGTGGTTTTGGGTGGGAGGAAGGGTGTCGAATGTGGCCATCTGGTTGGAAAGAGAGGTGGGGGTCAGTTGGTGCAGCTTGCGGAGAGCGCGATGTGGGGAGGTTACCTGGCGACGAGAACATCGGACGGTTTTACGAGAGTTGGGAATAGATTCTTCAAGTCGTCCAACAAGAGACCCGTGATCACGGCGTCCGACTTCTCCATGACCGACTTGGCCGCTTCAGCCGCCAGAAAAGCGACCACCACGTCCACAGGAGAGCCGCCGAGATTCAATGACGTGACGCGATACTTCGAGACGATTGACGGTCCTCGCGGGTGGATCCACGACGACTTGCCCGGCTCCGAGGTTTTGAGAAGCTTCGAGACTGACCCAGACGGCCACGCGGATGCCACTCGAATGTGATGACCGAAACTTATCTTAGATAATGGCTCCGAAAGACGGGGTGGAACGGGTGGCGAGAGGATGATTGGTAACGAGCGATTATCGGTGTTCGTTGAGGCAGCCCCGTGCATGGAGGGCGGTACAGAAAGCACGACCTGCTCCGCGTTCATGTATCGTCGTGATCCTGCGCCACTGCTTCCTCCTTTGATGTCGACAGCCACACGGACGTTGTCCGAACCTTGCATCTTCTCAACGCGAACCACTTGGTGGCCCCTCCGAATGTCCAGGTTACGGGAAAGCCTTGTCATACAACGTAAGCTCGACCTCAAACACGGCGAGGAAGGGCTCGAAGCGAGAAAACACCTACGGTTCGAACAGGTTCCACATTCCACCCCCAATCGACGCAACCACACCTCCCGTGATATCCACATTCACGTCGTCGAAATGCAGAGACGAGAGTTTGTCGCACGCGACGCCATGTATGACTTCCGTATCTGCATAATACCGTGCTTGGATGTCCGCGCGCTGTTCGTCCCCGTACTCTCCCTCGTCCAGCACTCGATCCACAAGGATGCCGAGCGCGACATCCTCCCCCTCCCCGTCGAATATTTCCTGCCGCGCTTCACTCACGCGAGCCTTGAAGGCTTCGTACAGGCCGTCGTTCGGCTGAGTGTCGGAGTGGAACTCTTTGGCGTCTGTAAGCTCGTACGAGACCGATCGCGTCAGGGTGTACAGGGGGCTCCTGTTGTGGAAGTCGTAGACGAGGGATGCTCCAAGGTCGATTGGGACACCAGACAGGCTATTTGTGGTGTCGGATTGAATAGACAGCCGATTCCGAATCGCCATGAGGAAACGGCGCCACATCACACAGCAACGCATGCGAAATTAGATTAGACTCTTCGTCACCGGAGGCACCACTCTCTCTGAAACGCACCTCGTCGTCCACACCTGCCCTCCGACTCGATCGGACGCTTCCAGAACAACGATTCGCTTCTCCGGCCACTCATCGGCAAGCTTCCTGGCACAGGTGATGCCTGCGACGCCCGCTCCGACGATGATGACGTCGAATCTGTCTGATGGGGGGATGTCGATCTTCATTTACAGAAGTGTATTCGCATTTTTGAGTTTCGGCTACAAATCATAATTTTTCCAAAGGTATCGCTTTCAAATACCATGTCGTCAATAATAGCCATAACTGGCGCGAGTGCTCGTAGTCGGATCGTTATTGCGGGGTTCGTTGGAACTGAATTATTCGCGAAAGTCTCGTTAGCGCTAGTTTCATTGGAACACTCCATTTCGCACAGCACATACCTTTTGCACGACTTTGATTTGTTTGTCGGCCGAGGTGAAGTTGACCCTCCGGTAATGGACCTGTTCCCCGCCCTCCTCTTCAATCGACCACTCCAAAACTGCCTTCCAAACACCACTGACGGCCTCCGTTTCCTACACAAGAAGGAAATTTGTTCACACTCACTCCGGAGAGCAGTTGTCTCCGTACTTACCAACACAAGAACGTTTCCCGGACCCTCCCTGCGGATTATTTTGGCCTTCGTGAGACCGTAAGGCTTGCCGTCAACCTCGTTCGTGCTTCCGTCAAGTGGGTTAGGTCATTCCGACTTTGCGTTGTATCCACTTTTGCAAAAGGTTTTAATCAGTTCGTTGCCCCTTCAAACGATCGTCTTCGCGGGTGCTTACTCCTATCCCCTGGATGGTCAATGCCTGGTCAATCGCCGACCAATCCTCCGTCTCCTTGGTACTGGTCTACACCCCGTGATGAATCGGTGGCGGGTGAGCAACACCCATCGGCGAAGTTGACTTTCGATCAGGCCAAACTCAAACCTACTCAGACTGCGTTCCATGGCAGCGCCCAGGATTCTTCACAGATGTCGATGGTCATCGTCGTTGCGGGTGAGTTGGTGGGTTGGAATCTCAAGGGATGGCAGGTTGCAAACTAAAAGCCTCCTTTGAATTTCGATCAGCCGACTGCCGACAGGAGGTCTTGCATGTGAAGGGGAGATCACACTCCTATTATAAACCGGAACTGAAGAAACTTTGCAAACTTAAAAAGGTTATCAGAGTACGTTGAGTCAAAAGTTTCAAACATACTTCGTGCCAGCTGATTGCGAATGGCACAGATTTGTG
Source organism: Gonapodya prolifera JEL478 (assembly GCA_001574975.1). Lineage (NCBI taxonomy): Eukaryota > Fungi > Monoblepharomycota > Monoblepharidomycetes > Monoblepharidales > Gonapodyaceae > Gonapodya > Gonapodya prolifera. The sequence goes on along the minus strand of KQ965751.1, from coordinate 141,898 downwards.
AAGACAGCATCTCCCATCCCTCAATTGGGACAGGGGAAGGGGAAGATGAAGGATCAAGGGATGGAGAGTCTCACGTTGGATTTGATGGTGGCCTGAGGCTGCGCGACGGTGGCGGCTTTGCGGACGACCCACTGACGTTTCGCGTTTCGCGTTTTGCGTGACGAGACGCCCCGGAGTGAACGTACATGTACATTTTGAACACGCGTACGTCAGCCAAACGTCGACCGTCGACCGTCAAAGCTCCCGCCTCCCAAGATGTTCAGTGACCACTCACACCAACGCCCTGAATCTGCAACGCCTGGCCGATCAAGCTGGTGTCCTCCCCGTTGGTGCTGGCCTTTTGATGTCAGGGGAATCGAGACCAGGACGGACGTGATGAAGTTGATGATGGACCCGTGCCAAGTCTTACGGCATACACGCTGTTTATTTTGGGTCCATACTACGAGGAGCATTCGGCACGATTCGTACCGCAACGACATTCGATACCGTGTCTGCGTCCAAATACTGCACGGCCAAAACGACGACGGCCGACCGTCTTGTGACGGGGTGGGTTCACGCGGCGAGCTTGTACTGCAAACAAGCACCGAACCCGTCATCAGTCGACCTGCCAGCTCCGACCCCCCCCCCCCCCC
>KQ965751.1:10717-141182 GCA_001574975.1 Gonapodya prolifera JEL478 | reverse complement strand
GGGGAAGGGAGGGGTGGTTGGGAGGAAGGGAGGAAATGTGAGCGTGGGAGGGAAGGCATGTCAATGACCGTCATATGCCGTGTCGCCACATCCCCACACAGTGGTAGGTGAACATGCGACGCCTGGGATCGATGCCACATGCGAGGCGGGGGTACAGTGCAGCATCCTCCTTACTGCACGAATCTCAATGATTCGTGTCCTCACGATGCCTCGTACGTCGCGGAGAGCGAAACGGCCCAACACTACCTTTCTCTGCCAAGCCATCGGCACCTCCACACCATCACCCAAATCCACAAACTCCACACACTCCTTTCCCCCCCCAAAAAACTCACAATCACCAACACATTACTCATCCCATCCTTCTTCGCGACCGTCAGCTTAATCTTCCCCATGATTGGCTCGTCGCGCTCAAACTCGATCCCGTCGACGGGCCATGTGGAGGTCGACGACATGCCCATGAATGTGCGCGTGAGTTCGAGGTACATGGTGCCGTCTTTTACCTGGGGGGTGGGTGGGAGGTGGCGGACGATGGGAGAGGGGAGAAAGGTGTGGAAAGGGTGTGAGGACGAACGAGGCAAGGCCGAACTCACATAAGACTTGAGAACAGGCTGGGGCCTCGCGATCGTGGCTGCCTTCCTTATGACCCACTGTCGGTGTGGACCGCCGGTTTACGTTGACGGTGATAGTACGTCAGGGCAACCAACCATCAAACACCGCACCGGACTACCGTTGCAGCAACGACAGTCACTCACGCCCACGCCCTGAATCTGCAACGCCTCGTCGATCGCATTCGTGTCCTCCTCGTTGGTGCTCGCCTTTTTGTGCGCGTGGGGTTTGGGGTGTCGTTTGTGTTCGTCAGGGACAACAGTCAGCCGCGTCGCCACTCGCACACGCAAAACCAAACCGAATCCCTCCTGCGAATCGAACCTTCGCGACCGCGACTCACCCACGTCCCCGCCCACACGTCTTCGTACTCTGCCATCTGCGTTGTTGGTGTCCCCGGTGTGCTGCGGTCGCGCATCCCTCCCAAAAGTAAACCTTGTTCTCTGCGCGACTCGGTGTCGTTCGCACGTGATGGTAAGACGCCACTGCACTCTCCTTTCTGCGCTCGCACTCTTCTCACGCTGCCCCACCCCCCACCACCCCCGCGAAATCACCAACGTCCGCAAGGACTCGCTCTTCTCGACCACGCTCCACAGATTCACGCACATCGCGCCGCACTCCAATCTCGTCGACGTGCTTGATGCGGATCCCGACTGGGTTGGCGATAGACTGCCGCATGATGGTGCGTTGCTTGTGGGTGGTGTTGGTGGGAATGGTTGAGAAATCGCTGGCACTGACACGGCGTGGTTTCGCGACTCCTGGCAGCCCTCGATATCCCAGAACCGCCAGAGATGGTCCGTCTCATGGGGGTTCTGCAACCGCCAAAACCAGGTACGTCTTCCCCTCTCTTACTCCTTCCTTCCTTCACCTCCAAAGTTTGACATCTCCACCCCTTTCCCCCCCCCTTCCCCCTTCCCCAAACGCACACCCACCCCAGCCCCGCACTTCAACGACCTGAACCTCCAACCCTTCGTCTCCTCTCTCCTCCCGGCGGGCCACACCATCCCACCGCCGGACGCCGATCCCGCCATGTACCCGACCCCGCCCCCCATGGACCTCGACGACCTGCTTCGTATGGTGCTTCCCGGCTCCGGCTCCGGCGCTTCTGCTCTTTCGCTTGGTTTTGGGGTGGGAGCGGGAGCGGGACTGGGAGGAGCAGTCGGAATGATGCCAGGAGCGGGAGCGGGAGCGGGGAGACGGGCGGCCAGTGGAGCCCCGCCGTTCGTCCCCGTAGAGCCGCCCAGACCTGTGGGTATCGAGGAGATGTTGGAAGCTGGTCGGCCCGATTTTGTTCCGGAGTCGCCGTGAGGTCTGAGGAAGGGGTGGAGGGTACGGGTTGGGGGTAGGGGCGGTTTGATTGATGGTTGGATGTTTGTTTTGTGGAGGGTATATCACGAATGCGGTTTATTCATTGAGGTCTTGGTTTGAAACAGTGAAGTCATCGTTCTTATGGCGAAGAGTGTGACGCAACATGCCCAAACACATTCCTCGTACAGACTTTGCGATGTATATTTGTGGCGACCCTTGCACAACTTACTTGGCATGGGAATTTTAGATGAGGGAGGCAACAGTTCCTGGCCGCCTGGCGCGCCTTCTCCTCCTCCTCCTGCATGCTCCTCTGTTTTCCAGATGCAGGAGCGACACTCGTCGTTTGATGCCCGCGATTTCCACGTGTCTTGGTGAAGGAGGGAAGGACGACACGTACCACGTGTCCTCCTAACGTGCTCGTTTCATCTCCCCTCCTCCAACACTTTCCGCACGGCACGCACGTTGAGATATGTACACTTCACATATGATACCCTTTCTTCTTGTTGATCAATAGAATACATCAAATGACTGGGGATGAAGCGGGCAATAATGAGAAGCTGGATTGCTTGCTGCGGACACCACAATACTATTCGATTCCCCGTTACACACTACCGTCCGCCAGCGATCACGATGGTATCACTGATCTCATCGACGCGTGCAGGAAAAACTCCTTTCCGAGCGCCAAGAACAGTTCGATCGGGCTCGCCAACTTCAGGACTTCCCGTGCCACCATGACCTCAGTGTCCTTATATTTCTACGGCCGCCCTGGTATTGCGTTTGGTAAATGGACGTTCGGGCAAAAGAGCAGCGAAAGGGTGGGCCGATGGCGTCGGAGGTAGAGAATGTGGGGAAGAATGCAATCGCGGAGGTGAGACTTGCACGGCTGGGGAACGCGCTCCGAAGCATCTCAGGGTCTGGTGTTTGCATTCACTTTTGGGGCGTGCCTTCTTAGCGCGCCGAGTATATGGCTTATCGGATTAAACTGTTCGACGAATGGAAGAGAGAATTCGACGAGGAAGTTCGTGGTGAGCACTTCTCCTTCAATTCCCATCAGTCCCAAAACTGGCCTTGTTGCGAACGCGTCTTTTGAATCAAATATTGCTCCTGCTCCTCCATCCAGATCACCCACGCTCACCAATCAAAATCACACTACCCGACGGCCGGCAAATGCTAAAGGGCAGAACGTCACTTCCCAAATTTGGAAGTGTCCCACCCACACTCCACACAGCAGCCCGCATAGGAGCTGTCACTCAAAATATTAATCCCTTGCCAGATTGAGCAGTCCGTGGGACTTCCGTCACTCCAGTCTCTCAGGCGCGTCTGCTGCCTGGGCCATCAAACGCCTCTCTTGCGATATCATCTTCCTTTTGGTTTTAGATTCGCCCCCACCTGGCCGCTTCGTCATTGCGTGGGTTGCGCAACAATCATGGGTATTCCCTTTCGATTGGCAAGACAGGGTGAAAGGCCTTTCGCAGCACCGCCACATACACGACATGACATTCATCACCCTGATAGTGCTCTTTTGGACGTCCTCTCGCCGATAGTCGCTCCCTTTGGAGTGTTTTTTTATGGGGTGATATCAGATAAAGCTCAGTTGGGTCAACAGTTCTGTGATAGGGATAGCTTACGTTACCGTTCGCACGCAAGGCGCCTTGAAGCGCCTATTATCACAGTGGCTCTCGTCCCACACGGCTCGCACTATCGAAAGCCTTCATTGCCCAATATCACGCCTCCGTTTTTCTTCGGTTTGAACGATCAACTTCTCTATCCACGCACCAGCCTCCCCTCGTGCAGGCTAGGACCATTACAGAGATGACGTCAGCCACAGCTTTCACAAACTAGACGTTGACAGCAGCCATGAACGACATCTTCGCAACATGATCAGCTTTTTGTGCTCTTTCCAGATGGCAGCTGGCGTCATCGTTTTATTGGTACTACCCTTCTTCAGTGCCGCTTCTTCAACTGCCTTCTAGAAATGTCGCGCGCTAACTCACCCGCCGTGGAACCCCACATGATTGCTTAGTATTAAACGTCACCAAGCAAGCACCTTTTTTGGGGTGACTTGTCGCGCGGTGACGTCACAACGATCTTGTAGCCCGTTCTGTGACGGAAATGGTTACCCTACATGAAGCGTGCGTTTCTATTGCTTTTTTGGACCTTCATCTTTTCTCCCGCGCTCTCGCACTGCCTTGGTGAAGGGTTGGTTCCCAATTCCCCTTTTTCGAGGGGTGACTGCAGTCGCCAGTCGAACGTTAACATCTGCCACCGTCATGTTACCGACATGAGCTGGTTGTTTCACTTTTTTTTGGACGCACTTAGGGCCAGACATGCACCTTTGTGCTTTCTCCAGCAGGTAACTGACATCCTGATTGCGTGGTGGTGCCAATCTGAGCGCAACAAGAAACCGATGACGCGTATCCAACTTCCCCCACACCCATCATTTCACTGCTCACGAGTGGGCAAATTTTGGGAGATCCAAACTTTGTAAAGCCTTCTTTAAGAAATTGGATGTCGACCGAAAGTCTGCGCAGTAATGTCTGACATTTCATGGTTGACGTTATTCTTTTGGACTTCTAGCTCTCTCAGCGGCTGCAAAGATGAGCGTGATAAGTTAATCGGAAGATTGGTTGAGCGGGACGCAAACAGATATTTACGCCATCAGACATCTGTTTGAGCAGTCTCCAAGAGATTGCGATAACGTCGTTTAATTTTCCAATCGTGAATCCTCGACTGGCAGGGACTCTACACTGTTTGTTCTCTATAGTAGTTTTGTGACGTTCCCGAAGAGCTGAAGTCCCTTTCGGCTTGTTAGGATTACGCCAAGCGGAGTCGTAGATGTTTGTTTGATGTCGGTCCTAATCCATTGGCAGTCTTTATGTCTCTGGCGTGGTGTGTGAACAATTGCTCACGCTTTGGCTAGCCTGCTTGAACTCTGGTTAATCGTTTTGGATGTCGGTATGAGCGATCTCATTATCAAGAGCCCGAGTGTCATTCAAGAATAGTAAATAAATAAATGGGAAGCTTGATGCTACGCTATGCGCTTCACTATGACTATTTCACATACGTTCAAAGAACAAGAACGTGGAAGAAGTATGGTAATCAAGTGAGGTATGTAAAGGCATAAAGATGAAGACTCCAAGTACAGTTCGTGGGTTCACGCATGCGAGAAGTCATGGGACTTTTGAAATAGGATGTAGATGAAAGGCAAACTGATCAAATATATGCTGGGCATGATGTTGATTGCACGGGGAATGTCTGTCGCAACAAAGTACCTGGAGATCTCGACTTTGCTCACCACGTTCTAGAAAATACCCTGATAGCCAAAGATGGACGCATTCCTCAAAGCTCGGCGTCGCTGTCTTCACATGCGCTTGCATGTATGGTGGCCACGACCGCCACTCATTGCGGCAAGCTCGTCCTTCCTTGTGAGGTGCCTTTGGCTGCCAGTCTTGGAACTGGTGCCGTCCATTGTACAATGTACGCGCACGTTCGTATCTAGCATTTCTGAGGTCCCTCAAGTACCATGTCACCAAATTTTTCCCGCTCGCGACGCCGGCAACAAGTAGGCTGATTGGTCTGTCGAGGAGCTCGGTGTTCGCTGTGGGGATAAGACCTGCTCCGTGAGCGGCCTTGAAGAAGAACATGCGATGACAAGCGATTTGGATAGATTGGGGAGTTCCGTAGCGCTTCCGTGCCTCGTCCATTGCTCCAAATGTGTACAATCGCTCTCTTAAGAGAGAAACGCGCAAGTCCATTGCTACCAAGTCCTGCGTAGAAATTGCGTACCGGCGCTCAAGCGATCCCCCGTGGTCCGATATCCTCATGAGGCAGTTTCGGTGGAGTAAACCAAACGAGATGTCCTCCACCTCGCCAGCACACACAAGGCATCGTTCCTCGGCGACGAGGGTGTTCACAAACGAGGCATCGTTCTTTTGAAGAAGGTGGTGCGCAAGTACCACGTCGATACGAGCATCGCAGACGAGCTTTGTGATATCCCGAAATTTTATGGTTGGTTTGGTCGAGACAACGGAGTTCTGCAGTATTTCATGCAGAGATTTGCATAAACATGATGCAAGGAGTAGGCGCTTCACAGATTTGTTGGGGAGGAGGAGGATGGCAATGATGATTTCAAGTGGCAACGTGGGGACTGGATTCTTGGGGAGCTTTCGAAGATGGATACCATCCTGCGATGGGATGGTTCGCGTTGCTGCCTCCATCACCAAGAGCGCACCGTGCTAGAGCACAGAAACGAGGTAGCCGCAGGTGGAGAACGGGATCAGAGGAAAGGTGACTGTGGGCGGGGTGGGCGAATCAAGAGGCCAGCGAGGACACCGACGCCACACCCCACGAAGAAACACAGAAGACACGCTGAAAAATATTGAGAGCACAAGTACACGTGTAAATCAATTACCACGAAGAATTTCGCCACTGGAGGGATTCGCTGTCCAGAATGTGACATGGGCGGCATAATATGCCCTGAACTCCCCAGATCCACACACTTTTCCATGTTTCCCCAACACACATCCCCGGGAGTGCTCCCACCCTCCCGCTCGCTTCCTGCACTCCCCCTCTCGCTTTCCGCCCTCTGTTCTCCGGCCACTCCTCTGAAACTCCTCCTTTCCTCAACAGGCCACCCCCTCTGGGCCACTCCCTGATGGAATCACCAATGCTCTCCGTCTGTCGGACTTCTCAGTGAGTCTCAAAGGGACACTATATTCTCTTTCCCGTATGTCTCACCACCCTCATGTCTGCACTGCATTGCCCTATCCTCTCTGCACTGCTAAGTGGCCCCGCGCACCAGCTGGCGCTGAAACATATATCGGAAACCCCGCTACTTCGTGTCGGCCCTGACTGTCGGTCATGCGGTAGCCGGACCAGTGTTCTGATGATTTGTAAAGTGACGACGCAGTGAGCACTGTGAACGGTCTTGACGAAGGAGGATGGCAACGGAATCTACGGGAGGTGTCCTTAGAGCACAGCACACGGTCCAAGGTGTGTAATTATAAACTTCTCTGTCGATTCGACATTCATTGTGTCTACCTCGACTAATTACACTCTTGCAAACCACAAACTCGTCACGTCTCGCGTCTAGTCAGCATAACCGTGTACAGTAACCTGTCGCCCCACGCGCGTCGCCGGGGGATGTTGTGCGGGTCAGCAACACCTCCCAGAGGAGTTCCGCGGGTAGGCGTGAAGATACAACACACCCGCAAACCTCTTTGTTTTCTCTGGCGTTCGTGTGATAGTCCCTAACTAGTCATTCAAAACTGTTGAAGTCTGTCCGCTCCCTCCCGTGGTTGCATTCAAATGGTCCCGCTTGCTACTAAGCATCAGAAACAGCGTCCGCTCGGAAAACTATTGACGAGATATTATTGTTTGCAACAACACGAGGGTATAAATAAAAGTCTCGCCGCTCGATTTACATTCAACGTCTACCCAAACATCTTCTTCACGACACTCATCTGCACCTTCCTAACGTCCTCGTTGACCGGTTTGCCCTTCCACACGCCCGAGAACAGTCCACTTCCTTCGTTGGCCACGATTTTGCGCTGCTTGAATCGACGCTTGAACCGCGGCGCGGCCGAGACGAGGGAGGTGTCCGGTTGGGGCTCCCCAGCGCCTTCACCAACGCCCACCCCTGCAGCTCCACCCTGCCCACCCTCCGCCAACGCCTTCACCATCTTCGCCCTCTTCTTCTCCCTCATCGCCTCCACCATCCGGGCCTTATCCACGTTCTTCCGGTACTCTCCCACCTCCCTCGCCGCCTGGGCGGCCTCCTGACGCATCCGCTGCTCCCTCGCCGCCTTATCGTACGCCACTTGCGCCGCAAGGTCGGTCCACTTGAACCCCGACAGGTACCTGATGTTCCAAATGTCGTCGTGGTAGAAGGAGCGCTTCTTCCCCCCGATCGGGACATTGTTCAACAGCGCGGCAACCTTTTTGGCGTCCTTCTTGGACAGAAACTCCACCCACCCTTCGGTGTAGTTCTTCTTCTTGCTCCCGCCGTACTTTTTCCGGCGCGCAGCGACGTGGTCTGGTTCCCGCGCGAGGTAAACGCGGCCGATGCCCCGTGTGCCGATGTCGATGTATTGGGCGAGAAGGTGCCGCAGTTTTTCGGGTTTCATGAAGGGTGGGACGCGTGAGAGGTAAATGACTCCGGTGGCGTCGCGGGTTTTGCTGAATTCGGCGAGGGCGGATGGGTCGAGTGGTGCTTTTCGGGTTTTGCGTGTGGAAGAGGAGGAGGAAGTGGTTGTGGTGGTGGTGGGAGCAGCGAGGGAATCAAAGTCGGCTGGGAGTACGAAGCGTGGGTCCGTGGGACCTGCGATGGAGGTTACAACTTCGTATTCGACGATATCAGACAATATTTCGAGAAACGCACCTTGCTCGTCACCGTCACCACCGTCTTCGTCCTCTTCTGCATTGTCTTCCTTCACCTCACCGTCACTCCCTTCATCGTCTTCTCCGTCCAAGTCGTTCTCATCCTCGCCATCGCTCACTCCGTCGTCGTCCTCCCCTTCACTTCCGTCGTCCTCCCCGATACCACCCTCGCTCCCATCAGCACTATCCCCATCTTTCAAGTCACTCTCGGCGTGACTTTCCACCTCCTCGTCATCTTCTTCCACGTCCTCAACGGGCTCATAAGGCTTCACAGTCTTCGACGATCCTTTCGAGGCATTTCCCGCCACTGCCGGTTCTCCTTGGCCCGCTGACGTCGGCACTAGAGTCTCAGCGATGCCCTCCTCACCGAATGTCGATCTCTTTCGTTTGCCCATTGCGATCGAGAAGCAATTTGAATGAGAGGTGACCACAGCGATTGTAGCACGAAAAGAAAAAACGAACATTCCCCCCGACGACAAATCGACTGGAGGATGCTATGGAACGGGGCGATGTGAATTAAGCGAGAAAAGTCAAGTTATTTAAATGAGTTTATTGACAATCCCTCTTCTATTGACTTCCCAATAGAAAGTGCTGTTGTGGCACTCGGTCCTCCGAGAATACGTACGCTGCTTTAGGACCACATCATTAAAATTGACAACTCGCTGCTATCGCCGTGATACCCCCGCCTGAAGCGAACAAGGCCTTTGAGACGGTCTTGGGGTATGTCACGTGGGTCCCAAACCGTGATAACTCCCGCTTTGTGACGCCTCGCGTGCGCGCGGTAACGGTTTGGATATGAAACCACCAGCCGCTGGTGTGAATGGCGTGTTTAAGTTTACCCACCAAAAAAATGCAACTATTCTGCAGACCATTGCCATCACCGCACATGAAAACAACACTCCACATGGAGATACTACCCGTGAGGAGACATCCAGAAAGCACGAGCACAAGCAGCGTGGTGAATGTCCTGCCGTGTTGCGGTGTGAAGGGGCAATCACTCGTTCTTGCCTTCCACAAGGTCAAGATGATTATCGCTCAACCCACGCGATGAGGGGGCGGTCATTGTGGGAGCGAATCCAACAAAAAACAAAAGGCGAGATCTTATCACAAAAAAGGCGGATGATGGCCCAGGCGCGTGCACCCGTGAGTCGGAAGGCGAAGTGACAGAAGCGGGATCGGCTAAACGGCTAGGGCCGGGTTTCCGGACTGAGATGACGGTGCCTGCGCGTTCTCCTGTGCGGAGTGTGCGTGGGGCGCGTCCAAAGGGGGGAGGTGCGCATGGGCCCGTTTCGGAGGGAGCTTATTTCTAAACTGTTGCGTATATGTAGTCATACGTGAACCCCATAGCGCAGCATCTAGACTCTGACGTTTCTTCTTAATGATATATATTCGGTTTCTTGCTGGCGTAACGCTCTGGTTCACCTGCTGGTGCTTACGGAAAGGCAAGTTGTTCGACAATCAACAAAAAGACAAGGAAGGTACAAAATGTGGAAGGTTCCTTGGTAGTAGCGGGGACAGTCTGGGTGTCTTGGCCGTGGATCATTTGGAATTTCGCGGATGACCTGGATTTTTTCCATTTTTCCTTGCTACTTCCCGATATTCAAAAAATCTTAGAGCTCGGTTCGTCGATACGTGTAAGGTCAATCAGTTCGAAGGGGAACGAAGTGAAGCAGTAAGAGGAAGGAGACAGATGAGCGACGAGTAGCGTGAACGTAATTATATCTGACGGATGATTCCAAAACCGTGTTCTTGTCCAGTTTCTCCGTAGGTGGGAGACACTTTTCAAACCCGCAGTCTTAGACCCCCTTGCTCCCAAAAGTCGATTCGTCCAGCCCCGCAGCGCTCTCCTGTCTCTCGCTTCAGAGCCGTACCCTCTTTATTTCGTGTCCAGGCAACACCCGACGCAGGTACAACAAACCGACCCTGCGAGAGTCCGCGCCACAGAGGCTTCGGCCCAACAGTCACGCGGTCAACACTTCAGGCGGCGAAAGAAACCCTGTCGCTTCTGTCTCTACCTCGAACCGCGAATCGAACAAATGCTCGGCAAGAACGGCTCTGTATCGCCAGACGACGGACGCAAGAAGATCGTCGTTGCAGGTAATGCGGGAGTCGGCAAGACCTCGCTCCTCACGACGGCGTCGGGTGGGAAGTTCCCCGAGGTGAGCCGGTACCAACATTTCACGCCCCACGTCGCATTTCTGCCTCACATTGGAATTTTTCATCTGTTCCCGCCTGGCGCCTCTTCTTGAATAGACAAAGTATCTCCCAGCCGTGTTCTCCAGGGACTACGCCATCTCACGCACAATCGACGGCGACCAGGCATGGGTCACCTTCGTCGATATGGACCCGCCCGTGGCCTCGCTTCCGTCGACCCGCAAGACCGCGTTGCAGGACGGCATGAACGCCCACGCGGTCTTGATCTGCTTCGCAGTGGGCGACCGCAAGAGCTTCTCAGACGTGCAGGACACGTGGGCCGAGCTTGTCAAGGTGTGGAAGGATAGCGGACTCCCGGTCCTGCTTGCTGGTCTCAAGGCTGATGCAAGGGGTGAGGGAGCGGTCACGAGGGAGGAAGTGAGTCTTTTCGTTCTCTCAGTGCTAGAGGTTAGAATGTGCTGATCTCGTGCGCTTTCCAGGCTAACGCGCTTGCAGAATCAATCGGCGCCGCCCAGTACTTCGAAGTTTCCGCCAAGGCCGGGGAAGGAGTTTCTGAGGTACGACAGCCTACATGACGTACTCGTACGAGCCTTCTGATTTACCATTGAATTTCATGTCGGCACTCACAAACAGGTGATCGAACAAATCATACGCGCTGCCATCCCCATACTTGACCGTAAGGCTCGCGGTGGCAAGCCAGATCAGAAGGAGAAGATATGCCTCGTCATGTGATCTCAAGCCGGTCGGCCTTTGTTGGTTCTGGCCTTAGAAAAAGGAGCTGACTTATCGTTTGGTGTGGCAGTACATGCATTCGGGTGACAAGTGGGAAGTGGGATAATTTATCAGTCGTATCTTATCATAAAAACCGTACTTATCGATGTACCTTTTCGTTGTTCTTTCATCAGTAGTATCTTCCGCCATAATAAGTTCCGGAGCTTCAGTTTTGCCGGCCCAAAATGGTTGCATTGTATGCTCCCGTTGTCCACATTGAGACATTTGTCATCCACCACACGCTCCAAAATGCCCATCCTTCGATTCGGTAAGCCCAATCTTCCCTCTCCACCCACCATCACTCTCTGATGGTCTTCCATCGACCGTCTTCCCGTTCGTGTCACATCCAGTCGGCATCCCCGTCGCCCCGGGCAAGGAACACCTCGTTCCCGCCATCGCGGAGGGTCTCAGAGAGGGAAAGGCGCCCGGAAACCCGGTGTTCTCGGGACCGATCGACCAGGCGAGGTCTAAAGGGCTTACTCATGGTGAGATGCTTCGATGAGTGGGCGAGATCGGGGATGGAGAGCAAGAACACTCACTAGTCGTGATTTTTTTGCGATGAATGCTAGCGCTGTACGTCCAGTTCGCCGATAGGGCCGAGTTCGAAGCGTACCAGCCTGATCCCACTCGTGAGTTCTGTAATTCACCACTCGTTCAGTCAGCCAGCGAGCTCACGTCGAAACCCCATTCTGACCCCCCACAATGCCCACCAGACCTCGATGTCGCCAAAAACCGCGTCTTCCCCCTCTTCCAAGAAGGCAAAGGCCCTCTCGTGCTGGACGTCGAGGTTCCCGAATCCGTGAAGCCCAACCCAAAGGGCAAAATCACACACGTCGTAGCATTTGCGGTCAAGGAAGGGCACTTTGACGACTGGGCCAAAGGGTTTGAGCGGCTCAAGGCGGGCAAGGCGCAGGGGTTGCCGGGGAACTTGCTGTTTGGAGGACGGTTGCTGCCGGATGAGCGGACGAAGCCCTACAACCACGGTAAGACTTGACTCACGTAGTGTCAGCACCCTTGTGCTTGCTCATTTTGGTGATTGGACGATTGCAGTGCTTGTTGGAGAGTACGAGAGCTGGGACGAGTTGAAGGCGTACGGTCCTCACCCCGCTCACCAAGCAGTCGTGACGGAGAATTTCAGGCCCATCGTTTCTGGTAAGGGTTGTATTGGTGATGTTTAGTGTTAGACTCTTCTAATCGCTAGAGAACTAAAAGAACCTGCGGTTGTCCTCGATTTCCTGGTTCCCAACTGAATTTGACGTAATTCGATTTGTATTTAGAAAGAAAAAAGTACGAATTCGTCAAAGAGTTCCGGTTCGGGTTAATGGTGTACTCTTGATTTGGATGCTCCGGCTGAACCCGGAAGCGGAAGAGCCGATCCTCCCAGCTGCCATGAAGCCTTTTTCCTCGCGCAAAAACCAAAAGAGCGCACTCTAAACACCGAATCGCACCTGATGGCCACATTTTCCACCAACGGCGTCGCCTTCTACAAGCCCCCCACGAACACAGACGAGTACAACGTGTTCTCCGACGGTCCCACAACGGTAGACGACAACTCGCATAGGTCGACACATCTGGCATCAACGTTTGATGTCGCGATCGTAGGGTACGGTCCCGTTGGAGGCTTCTTTGCCAATCTGCTGGCGCTGCAGGGCCATTCGGTTGTGCTTGTCGAGCAGAGTCCGCATATTTACGATAAACCGAGAGCGATTGTGCTGGACCACGAGGCGCTGAGAGTGTTGCAGATGATTGGGTTGGGGAAGGAGATCGCGGGGATGATTAGGTGAGGGTGGTCCTCGAAGAAGGTAATGTTCCGGTGAAGGTGAAGTTGACTTGTGTCGAAATTGGGTAGCAACCACGCGGGGACTACCTTCATTGGACTGGACGGCGAGCCTATCAAACATTTTGATCCTTTGGTGAGTAGGAGATCGTTCAGAGGTGTTTCAAAGAATCTCACAGCTCGGTTCTTGAACTTCAGCCCCCGCCATACCCCCTCGCCTGGTTCCCCACCGTCATGTTCATCCAACCTGAAATGGAGCAATTTCTCCGCGACCGGGGAACGTCCCGCTTCCTCCGCACGACTCCGGACCGTGACCCATCCCACGGCGTTGTGGAAGTTCTGCTGGAGCATCGCGTCGTCGGGCTTGATGAGGATGCGGGCGGTGTCACGGTTCACGTCAAGGACATCACGGGTGAGGCCAAGTTCGATAAGAACATGCTGGACGTGGTTTCGGCTACTTCTTTGAAGCGACCGGCTGGTGCTGGGGAGACGTCGGCAGGGGACGCGTTGTCGAGCGGAAAGAGTGAACCACCGACTGGGGCGAAACACGAAGAGAAACAACCGTTCAGTATCAGGGCGAAGTTTGTCATTGGTGCCGACGGTGGGTCTGGAAACAGCTTTGTCCGCAAGAGTTTGCGGATACCTTACGACTCTCTGGACTTTGACGAAGTGAGTTAAACTATTCCAACGTCGCTTCAAGAAACATTCATCATTTAGGTTCTCCCTTCTGCTTCAGTGGTGGATCGTCATTGACACCTGGCTGCAACGACCCGCACAACCACCTCTGCCTCCAAAGTCCCGTCAGTACTGCTGGCCCCACCGCCCGGGCACTTTCATCATCGGCCCACGCAATCTCCGCCGTTGGGAGATCAAGCTTCTTCCCGGTGAAGATCCCGCGATATACTCGGACCCGGTAAAGGGCTTGGACCGGATCAAGAATTTGCTTGGAGTATACGTGGAGGACGTGGATGCCGTGGATGTGTGGCGTGCTGCGGTCTATCGGTTCCATGCACTAGTTGCCCGCAAGTGGACGAGCGAAAGGGGGAGAGTTTTCCTTGCTGGAGATGCCGGTGAGCTGAGATTCCGTGCTGTGAGAGTGTCATCGTTGAACACTCACATTTCTTTGTTATAGCGCACCAAACGCCTCCGTTCCTCGGACAAGGTCTCTGTGCCGGTATTCGAGACTCCGTCAACCTTTCTTGGAAGCTCTCACACATGCTCCGTCACCCTGAAATTGAGCCTTCCTCGACTCCTCTCCTTGGAACATACCAACGTGAACGCGCCCCACACGTGACAACAATCGTCGGTCATGGAAAGTCGTTTGGTCTTATCATCGGAGAACTGGACTTGGAGAAAGCAAAGGCGCGCGACGCGGAAATGCGGCGGCTCATGGCGGAGGGAAAAGTGAGCAGTTACAGACAAGCTTTCATCCCCGACCTTGATGGTGGCTGCGTCGCAGAGGGTGATTCGGCGGGTGGCAAGCTCTTCCCTCAACCTTTGGTGTCAACAGCGACAGGGGAAAAAGTCAAGATGGATGACGCGCTTCTGCACCCTCGGACTATGAGCTGGCTTATCGTGGCCAAGGATATCGAGGCATTAGATTGGCTCTCTTCTTCAAGCAACAGCTTCATGCGCAGTTTAGGAGCGCAGCGGATCGTGGTGCACCCGGTTGGGACCAACCGAAGTGTGGAATCGGGATCGGACACTGTGGTTGTGGAGGAACTTGAGGGCGTGCTTGCAGCATGGTTTGAAAAGTACAATGCTCGAGTGGCGGTCGTCCGCCCGGACAGGTGCTATGCGTACGGTGCTGCCCAAGATGAAGCGGGTCTGAATGGCTTGATCGAGGGCATCCGGAAGTGGTTGACCAATTAACTTTTCAAAGTATCTTACAAGTTAACTTTATGAAAATGATACTAATTTAAAAACATGACACATTGAGACACCCGAAACACTATTCATTGACCATGATTGTCCCTGTTAACGTTCTCGTTCATCCTTTATTCATCCCCGTCTTGCTCCAACAACCCAGAAGACGCTTCTGCAACAACCTTGAATCCCGAAACCCTTTCACTGCTAAGTGTCACACATCCTCAATGACATCTTTCGGCACGGAAAGGATAACTTTTTGCAACCGCCCCGTACCTGGACTCAGACCACAGCCGACAGAGCCGACCAAGCTTTTCACACTCTCCGTAATACTTGCGCCGAAGTCTCCGAGAGCATAGAGATGTCTGAGATTGGGGCAGT
The DNA here is from genome assembly GCA_001574975.1 of Gonapodya prolifera JEL478. Taxonomy (NCBI): domain Eukaryota; kingdom Fungi; phylum Monoblepharomycota; class Monoblepharidomycetes; order Monoblepharidales; family Gonapodyaceae; genus Gonapodya; species Gonapodya prolifera. The sequence continues at coordinate 125,944 of KQ965751.1, read as the reverse complement.
GCCAGGCTATCTCAAACCCTGCATCCGCCCACCCCTCGGCGAGGTCCTCATCAAACTCCCCAGTTTCGTCTTATGAACACGAAGATGTAGCTCTTCGAGCTTTTTGTATCCCCATTTGCTTGGCCCACAAGCGAATCGGTCCTTCAAGTAGAGTACATTTCCGAACGAAGTGCGATTGGGGAGCTTGCTCGGCAGCACAGTAAAGGCGTCGTAACGAATGCTGAAATCTGGTTCTGAAATTTCTTGGAAGGGTAAGTGCCAGTTGGTCAGCCGGAGTCGCGTGAGATTGACGAGAGAGGGAAAGATCAAGACGAGACCAAGTCTAATGGATTCGTGAGCGAGTGGACGTCTTGACATGATTAGGACTTCCACTTTCGGATCATCAAACTTTCCCCTCTTTGTCCTCATATGCAAGTCCGTGAGTTTGCTTTTGGAACCTTCCATGGCAAAGCCTGCCAGCAGATGGGCCATGCTGGCATCTCCACTATACGCTTCAACACTGAGTCACTCAAGGTCTTTCCACTGATCGAACCTCACGCCCTTCATCTCACGATGGCAACACACAGACATTTTCAACGCTCGGACACCAGCCACATCTGATCCATCCCATCGGAGAGGCCAATTGCCTCGATGTACCACGAGACGCTCGGGGTTCAGACCTCAAACGATGGATTCAACTGAGTGCGAGCACGTCCCGGATGGAGTGATGACGAGAGCGTTCACAGACGCCACCACGAATCGTCGCCGAAGGGAGGACTCGGCGGCGTCGATGGCGAGGTTAGGGAGGTTGTCGATATCTTGCTACGAAGGGATAACGTGTGATGGTTTACGAGCTTTGTACCACTTGAGGTTGACGGTGAGGTGGGCTCCAATAGGTGTCAAAGTTGACAGAGCACACGTTGACGTCACCGCTTTGGCAGCCTGCAGACTCATAGACCAAGGAAACGACTTGTAGCACATTCGATCACGGAACTTTGGTGGAGTTGCCGGACCAGTCCTTTTCCGCTCGACGTCTTCAACTGTCTCAACATTGAAACTGTCGAGGGCTTTCAAACCTGGTTCCTGAGACACTAGACAGATTAAACCCGAGTTGCAGGGCATGAAAAGAGTGAGCAGGTGTGCAAGTACGCTACTCTTTCTGGTTCAGCTGGCTGGTGTCGACACTGCAACATTCGCCGTAAGTGATGGTGATACGGGCAAGATGGGGAGCGAGCGATTTGTAAAATCCTCGGCAAACGAGTGGAAGAGTGCCGTAAAAGGTTCCAGGGTCGAGACGGAAGAATATACGATGGAGAGCTTGCGAGGGGAGCTGAAGGATGTCAAATTTTGTCGAGCGAGTATTGCGACGTTGATTTACGAGCAACGCGTCATTGGCTACATCGCGGGTAGTAGCAAAGGTTATTTTTATGGAATGAACTCGATCGAATGCCATCTTTACCTTCAACGAGACTCAACTTTCGGGCAAGACTGTCGATCTCATTGATCGGGGCACCAGTTCCGATGTTGGTCCCACATCGTCTAGCGGGCCTTTTGCGGTGTCGAGTGCTTTTGTTTCCCATGGTCGCGTTGGCGTGGAATTGCGGCGGCCGAAATGTTCTGCGGAAGGATCTTCTCCGGTTCCCCTCTCAAGGGACCACGCCATGACGACAACGGGGCTCACAAAGCCTCCAGAGTCTCGAAAGGAAGAATGTGGTGCATGGAGTGCTCCACCGATGGGCGCGAAAAACTCCATTCCGTACTTCACTCGTCAGATTATTCCCAAATTGAACCAAGGCACTCAGTATTTATTCTATTCTCGAACCGAGAAGCTATTTTTTTTTTAACAATAGAAGACCTTTTTGAGAAGTCCGCCTGTCGCAAACGACGTCAAGCCCTTCCAATACCACACAATTTTGTTGTCGCCTGTTCTACCATCTCTCCCCATCGAATCACCACTTCCAACATTACACCAACATTTCGACATCCAGCTTCACACCGACAGCAGGCTCCGGGGCTGCTCCTGCTCCCGCTTGGTTTCTGTACGCTTCCATCTCATCATCAAGCCGCCTCTCCATCGCGCTCTTCACCGGCGCCATCGCCGCACCATTGGAAGCACCGTCGGCGGGGTTACTCGCCATGTAGGCGTCCAGGTCTGCGTCGAGTGAGTACTTGTCGTTTGAACCACCGCCGTACCCTCCTCGCCCGCCACGCCCACGACCCCGGCCGCGCCCACCGCGACCGCCGCGGTACCCGTCGGGTCCGTTATTGTTGTTGTACCCGCTTCGTCCAGAACCGATGGGGCCGAGGGCGGCGCCACCTCGTGGTGCAGCTGGTGCGGCTGGTTGGAGCGCAGCGCCTCGGACGACGTGCCACGAGCGCGGTGCGGAAGGTTGGGTTGGACGAGGGCCCGAGAGGTGGGGTGGGCGTGGGGCGGCAGTCGCTGGGAGTTGGTGGGGGTCGGTTATTCGAAACGTAATGGCCAAAGTCGACGAGGCGTGACAGGATATTCGACGGCCGGAGCATGTTCGCACAACGGCGAGCACCAGCATGAACTTGCATTCGGTCTCCTTCACCGACCGCTTCTCCCCGGACTCCAGAATCGGCACTTTGAATCCAGTATCCTTTCACCAACGTCGTCTCCCCAAACTCCAGCCCAAAGCGCACTAGACTTTGTCTCCTTCGAAAACGCCTCGTGAACTGGGATCCAAAACTCACCCGGCGTCCATCCTTGGCCCCCACCGCCTTGATCGCCTTGGTCCCTCCGTACATTCCACGACTGCCCACCACCGCCCCTCCTCTGTCCCTGTTGCCCCTGCTCCTGCCCTTGCCTTTGGTATCCCCCACCTCCACCTCCACCGCTGCCCGCGTTGAAGTTTTGAGGTGTGTAAAACGGAGCCTGCCCCTTGGCATAAGCGGAATCGTACACCTCCTGCATGGCGTCGTCCGAAGGTTCCTCCCCTGTGCGCCGTGTCATGGTGGCAGAGTAGCGCGCGGTGGATTGTGCCGCGGTGGAGGCGCCACGGCGTTTGCGGTATAGTTGAGAGAATCTGGTGGGGGGAGGTATGGGGTGCGAGATGAAGGTGGATGGGTGGGGAAGAAGGTGAGAAGAGGAATGGGTGAGAGTGGAAAAGGTGATCTGGTAAGGAAACAGAACTTCCGTTGCGTGATGCTGCGTGATTGTTGTCCCTTCTCCCAATGTCATGTTTGTCAGCTTTCTGGATCCACCCAACCCTCTCCCATCGGCAGAACCAACCCATACCAAAACTTGCTTCCTCTGTTCCGCTTCCATCCGCCCTTTTACCCTCGCGCCTCCTCCCCCCTTTTCCTTCCCAAAACCCACCTATCACTCAAACTGGTCCCACTGGACACCTGCACAGCCGGGTTCACGACGAGCACTTTCGGGGTGTCACCCGATCCGGGAATGAACTCGTAGGGGACTGCGCCGCTGGGTTGGCGGAAGTGGCCTCGATGCGACATTGGACGTGGCCGGAAGTGTGGATGAAAGAGAAGGGGAGGGTCGAGGAGTTCGGAGAGGAGAGGGGACCCGGAATAAATAAAGTGATGGAGAGCGGTGGGAAAATGCCGATGGACGCCGATGGGCTTGGCGGTTCCACTTGGAATTTCAAGGGGAGTCGTGGGGGGCCTCGCCTGTCAGTGTGGCACAGCCATGAAAGTGAAACGTCCCTTTAACTCTTTGTCGCCAGCTATCACAGAGAAAGCTGCCCAAGTGAGAGAAAAACACCATCTTGTTCGACCTCCTTCAGTATTGCGGATGGGTACCGCCGGCCTTCCATGGCAATGTCAGAAATATTTCGGACATCATAATTGTCTCTGAAACCTCAGCGACTAGGTGGACATTGAAGTCTCTATCAGTAGTTGCTTTCAACGAGTTAAACTCTTTTGCGAACAATACCGACGACGCCACACACCTCGTCAACGCTCTCGGCATCTCGCTCATCTCCTTTCATCTCCACGCAACATCTGCCTCCCCGTCTACGTCCCAAGCACCGCCATGCCCGCGTTGAGTCCGTCTGAACTTTAGGCGCTCATGGAATCCCGTGACGACGGCTACAGAAGGACAATCGGCGAACTCACGCAGCACTGGGTAACCGCTAGTGATGTTCATTGTCTCCAGCCTTTGTTTGCGGGATTGATGAAGAGTAGCAAAGACGGGCTCAACCAGCCCTTCTACTTGATACGCAACGACCCGGAGGTGGGGCTGACGGTCCCACAGAAAGATCTCCCCCTATTCCAAATGAAAATGCCCACGCACCGAAAGGTCATGTCGGTGCTCCTGGGCACCTCGCTGGGTCGGGATTTTGCGGTGCCCTTTTTACCGGAAGACGGGAAGGAATTTGACCCGGACGACGTCTCAGTCCTATCGTCGTTCGGTCGCGCGCCTTCCGCAGAATCTTGCTGGAACCGTCGCTAGGGCTGCTTCCACGGCTCCTAGACGCGGCAACACACAACATTCAGAGTGACGTGAATGGATTTGTAATCACAGACCTGTCCAACCCACGTGGTCGAATGCTTCCAAACGTCCACGCATGGCTCATCATCTTCCACGGGCTCATGCTGGATATGGAGAGAGACGCGGCCGTGTGGTGCCGTGACGTGACTGTCAAACGACCGCTGGATCGCGGCTCTTTGCAGGGTCGAATCCATTGCGAACATCCCGATACCCGTATGTGAGGATCTTTTGTGCCTATGGCAGCAATTTGTGGCATCCGAGGCGTCGCTGGAACCGGCTTACGAAATGAAGTTTTCTCACTTTTGTGAGGGAGGCTTCACTCACTCGGGAAGAACTCAAAGAAGTCCAGGATTTTGTTCGCAGTCGACGGGACCAATTCAAAGAACACTGCATGGAGATGGTCTGCGCGGCCGTGGGGTGCCTCAACCTTGCGCCAAAGAAGAAGTGCGGGCGGTGGATGATGGCCATGTACTGCGACGCTGCATGCCAGAAGAAACATTGGGCGAAGCATAAGGCGGTGTGTTGGAGGGACTTTTGGAACGTAGAGGGCGTCCTGCCAAACTGCCAGAGTTGAATACAAGGATAATTCTACAAAGTTTACGACTTCAAGACCCTGTTATTTGCTTTGTTGAACGGTCAGTGAAGACATGTACTCAAATCCTTGGACCTTCAGTAATCAGTCTTGGATCGCAAATTGACCGTCTGGTCCGATGCGTTCCACAAGATTCTTCTCTATCCGTCGCTTTACTGTAACTCTTTCCACGGCTTATTGGGGTTCTGTCCTCTAGAACACCCCACAAAGAGCAAACTTCAACGCAGTCTGGCCGTGCCTACGCATCTCTGCACTCCACGCAAAAGATGTTTCACGGTCATGAGTGTGTCACGAGGCGACACGATCAAGAAAAGTGAGTGTTCTGGCAGTGCGGGATCTCTGGCCGCAGCACGTCTATCTTTTGTTTCCGCCCCAAATCCAGCTTTCGGCCTCGTGTGCGTCTCTGCTCACGCTAAACGAATCTTTTCCACCGCGGTCAAAGACTTGCACGTCTCCATACATTGCTGTGCTGCCACAGACGAATGTACTTTTTTGTGTATTGTGGGGCGGCCCACGGTGTTGTGATTCTTCTTTTGTATAATATTCCGACGCTTCACGTCTTGTAAGCACAGTGTGCCCTGAGGTTTTGCGGGGAGTACTCAAGTCCACATGTGACTTTTGGGGCCGGCCCAAGTCCCAATCGATGTTTGCTGCAGCTGCTGGCCACTTCACCGTCAAAATCAGTCTTGGACCACATTTATATCACTTGGCATCTACAGTGCCTTGGTGCGATGAGTGCTCGCGGCTCAGAGTTGTGTTGACGTCACCTCCCTTTGTGCACCTCGCCCGCAAGTTGTCATGACTGTGGTGCTCTATAGCAAAGCCCATCCTTGTCTCGCTTCACCATTAAGCATGTTGGATGTACCAGCGACCTCGCGTCACTGTTTTCTCGACACAGCTCGAGCCACACCACTGCAGGCTTTTACGGGTATGAATGTCACGGAGAGCGCCCGTGTTTTCTTTAGTTTTTGGATTTTGAGGTGCCAGGAAGCAGTATGATTCTTGCCTCTGCGGAACGTGTCACGAATTCTGACGCATACGGATGGTCTCTCAAAACTTTGTCAACAAGTTCTGGTGCACTCATGAAACATCTCGACCTCTCTTAGGTTTTTTTTTGGTGCCATTTGTCGAGAAGTTCTACAACCTTTGACCGTATCTGGTAATATTCTCTCACAAAAATTAAAAACTGCGTTTGGATGTCAACACCTGAAGATTTGTTGTTTAGTTTTGGCGTCACCATTTACCCCTCGGCGGCCGCCCACGTCGACGTTCTGAGGCTTCACGCTTTGCACGGCGCCACACGAATATCAATTTGGCAGCGGAAGAAGCACCGATTTATTTGATTTCGAGTGCCAGCGATCATTACGACGTCTGCCATCGTAGAGCATATCTTTCATGTCAAACAACCCAACTGACATCATATGCGCCTGTGATAAGTCGCTACAAAGACAAGATGCCGGCACTTGGCCTCTCCTGGGCTTTCTTTGCGGTGTGTCATGACTACCGCCTGGAGGATATCACAGCCACCATCGCAGCTCACCAAATAGCTGCGTGAGCTCGCAATTGAGGGTCTTGATTTTGCGAACTTTGTACCCATTATTAGAAGGTTCACCATGTGACGTCACCTGCCTTTCTGCGTGGTAATCAATGTTTGTGTTTCTCCACGGCAGACCTTGATCATTTCAGGGTCCATACGAAAAAATAGGAAGGAAGGACTTCAACCCGTACCTCATCTCTCTTGATGCGTGACAAATATGAACTTGAACGTCAGGCCGACTCCTTTTTGCCGTGGCATGCACCTCACATACCGTCTTGTGTGTTGCGAAATTACTGGCAACGGTGGTTTACAGCGAATGGCTATGTAAAGCTGACAGCTATGAGTCCCACTTCTTCCCCGTTGTCGGGCGCAGTACTACGTAGCTTTTGCATTGCTCAGCTCTATGATCACAATTTCAGCCCTTGCCCCCTGCGCTCGCGCGACTGGGCATTAGTAGAATGCCTATTGGCTCCATTTCGTGTGGTGGCTGTTGTGCGTATGCGACGTGAAAGAGTCAGCTTTCGGTTTGATTGGCCGCGGGGGCGGAGCGGAAGAGGTCCGTGAGAGAGCTGCGATGCCTACCAAACAGCCTCGGTTTTGCTGTATATGCGAATTCAAGCCACCTTCCAGGGTTAAGATTGTTCTGTCTTGAGCCCGTTCTGGATATCTTCCTACGCTTCCCTTTTTGTCGTGGCTAGGAAGTGCGAAGGGTTAGAATAAAAGTTTGATGCACTTCATACCTACAGACAATTTGCAAAGTATGTGGATAGATCCCCACCAGGACTAGGGGTCACATTCGACACAAGTCTTGGGTCCACACATGGCCCGCCACATTTTCCCACAAGGCTGTCGCCACGTACCCTCTGTCTCGATTTTTCGTTCACGGTGACGTTGTCCCGAGAGTGCCAATCAGAGTGCAGTGTGCGCGAACATTCCGACCTTGTTCACGTCGGGAAGTTATGGCATAGGAACAAGGCGCCGGTAGCGTACGCTACATTTCTGCTGGACTTAACCTTACTTATGGTTTTTACGAAAAGATATAACTGTGATTGTGTCATGCTTGAATTGAACCGTTTGCCTTCACTTCTTGGGTACCGCCGACGCCCCATCTCCCTCTCCCTCTCCCTCTCCCAGGCCCCCCTCCCCAAACACGTCCACCCTCCAAAACACCCTCGGATCCACGTACCTCTTCCTTGTCTCCACTTTCCTCACCACCTCCCTCACCACCTCCCTCACCACCCCCTTCACCCTCGCAAAATTCTCCACTGCCCTCCCCACGCTCTGCGTCCGCGGAGTCACACTGCATCCCCTCGCCACGTTCCAATTGATCAGCACTTGCGCCGGGGTGCGGCGTGGGTGGAGGCAAGGGCGGTGACGAAGGTGTCGGAAAGGAGAACTGGTGGGTCGGACTTCCCGGCGCCAAGTGGAGAGTAGGCTGTGACGTGGATGGAGCGGGAGTGGCAGAAGGAGAGAAGGGCGGGTTGAGGGAGGTATGGGTGGGATTCGTACATTGAAAATTTCATGAGGAGGGTGGACGGGTGGACGGTTGATAACGGCATTGATATAAATGGCGGTTCAGCTGATGTACCGGTGTAACTTGTAAGGGCGTTGCCTCGCCAACCTGATTAACAGCCGGTGGGACATTCGCAAACGTCAGCAGTTTCTTCAGCATCTCGACCGTATAATTGGACACCCCAATCGCCCGGACTTTTCCCTCGGCGTACAGATCTTCCATGACCTTCCACATGTCTTCGAGGTTCTACAATGGGTCTTGAGGCGCGAGAGACGTGATGAGATCCCGTTTGGCCACGATTGGGGGGTTGGAGGGGTAGAACTGGTGGGTGGCGGGGGGTGGAGAGGGGGGTTAAGTTATCCACTGGTTTGTAATTCGCTCCGTCCGGATTCTTCCACTCCGCGGATGTTTCGCCTCCGGCGGACAGCCTCGGTCCAATACTCGCTCCGTGATGGATCATTCGCGCATCGCGCACGGATCTCGCTTTGCTCGACAGCCTCGGTCAGCGCCTTATGCGCTTAGGCCTCGGTGTCCTCGGTGCGCTCGCGAGGCTCGACTTTAATTCACTCCGCTACTCGCTCCTCCGTCGCTCGCGCCTCGTTCGTTCCGTCTCGCCAACCCCCAACCAACGGCACTCACACAAACAGGCCAGTGCAAAAGGTACAAGTCTAAATAGTCCAGCTGCAAACTTTCAAGCGTCTGCTCGAGTGCTTTCCTGACGTTTGGTGCCGTGAGCATTGTTTCTGGACACTTGCACGTGTAGAATATGTCCTCTCGCTTGACGAGGCCCATATCAAAGACACGGGCGAGTGCAATTCCGATTTGGGATCCGTTGCCGTCTGGAAAAGTGGTCGTGAAATAGAGAATCGGGCGGCTGGTAGCGATGGCGACAGACACGTACAGACGAGAGCCCCATCGAAGTGGCGGTACCCCGCTCTGACAGCGGTCTCGACAAGATTGTTGATTTGGTCCTGTGGGAGTTTCATGTCGTCGCCAAAGTCTGATGGCGGGTGGAGAGTGATCGAATCCACAACTCCAGTGAATCGCATTAACCGACTTACACGTTCCCAGTCCCACTGCAGGAATCTTCGCTCTCGAGCTGAGCGTGAACGTCGGCCACTCGCTCATCGTTGTCTTGTGAATTCTCGTGCTGCGATCGCATTAGTGGACGTGCATGTGACCAAAGACGGCGAGTGACTTCACATTCCACAACGCGAGAAACAGAGAATGGCAGCATCGGACGTCCTGATTGCCTGCGTGGGGAAGCCGTCGGCGGGGAAGTCCTCTTTTCTCAACGCAGGTGCGTCTTGTTCGTCCCCCTTGCCGTACAAATGTTCTCACACCACCACTTTGTCGATTCCCAAACCCAACGTCCCCAGTATCAGACGCATCCGCAAAAGTCGGAAACTACCCCTTCACGACCATAAAACCCAACCGCGGCGTGGCGTACGTGCCCATAGACTGCGCATGCAAGAGATTCGGTAAGGAGAAGCTATGTAAGCCACGATACGGTGAGGCGGTCGACTTTGGCGGACTTCTCGTTGTGCACATACGCTAAGGGCTTGACTAGGGCGGTGCGTTGACGGTACGCGATGGGTCCCGATCGAGATGCTGGACGTTGCCGGGCTCGTGCCAGGGGCATCGGAAGGAAAGGTGCGCCCAGTCAGGGCAAACAGTCCCCATGTAGCAGAGAATAACAGCACGCTCACCTCATAGGGCCTCGGAAACCAATTTCTCGACGACCTCCGCACAGCCGACGCGCTCATCCACGTGGTCGACGTGTCTGGCACGACAGACTCGCACGGGAAGGAGACGGTGGGGTACGACCCTATCAATGATGTCGAGTGGCTTACGGGGGAGATTGAAGCGTGAGTTTGGGGGGCGTGGGGGGCGATACGGAACGAACGAGGCGAAGCCGAGTGCCTGGAGTCGAGCCGTCCGAGGGTCGCGAGGAAACCCGGCCTAAGTGCCGGTAGGCGCTGACTGAGGAGTCCGCCGGAGGCGAATGCCCGGCGAAGCGAAATATATACTCGTGGAGCGAACCCGAGGCCTAGGCGCGATAGTAAGAACCGAAGGAGTCCACCGGAGGCGAATTACCCCACGGATCGTGATATTAATCGCGGAGCGTACAACGAGGCCAAAACGCGACAGCGAGTTCGAGGATGCAGATTGACTCGCGGAACGTACAGAGTCCGCTCGACGCGAAGCGGAATAGTACTCTCGGAGGCGACTTGGACATCCTGTCAACTCGGCTCGAACCACACAATGCATTATAACCACCTCATCGGTTTTCGTTTCCTCTGCGCCACGCATGCTTAGGTGGATCTACAACAACCTGAAAACAAAATGGTCCAGCACCATGCGCCGCCACGTTGCCGTACGTACGTGCGTGCGTCTCTCATATTCCCGCCTTATACCACCACTAAATTGCCAACTGCCAACTGCCAAATGCCAAATTGTGCCAACGCCAACTCATATCTCACGTCCACGCCCCCCTCCAGACGCCGACCCCGCCTTCACACTCCAACAGCAACTGTCCGGGTACGGTGTACGCCTACCCCTGGTCCTGTCCGTTCTCGACAAGCTTCGGCAGGTGTTGACCTCCCCCGACCACCCCACGCCGTACACGAAAGACGTAATCGCGGCGTTGGAGAGTTGGGACGACGAGGTGCTGAGGACTTTTGTAAAGATGTTCGTGGAGGAGAAGTTCCCGACTGTTATTGTGCGTAGTTCTTGTTTTCTGTTTCGGGGGGTTGTGGGATTCGGTGGAATGGTGCTGATGACTTGAGTTACAATGGTGTTGGTGATAGGCACTCAACAAGATCGACCTCCCCGACGCGGCAAAGAACATTGACAAGATATGTCGGAAATACGACGAGGTGTGTATTTACCTTCCCTTGCATTGCCATCCCCTTGCAACCCTCGATGCCGACCCATGCCACACCTCTCGATCTGAACTTGGAACTCCGCCCGCTCCCCCCACCCCAGTCTCGCACAGTCCTCACATCAGCCCTCGCCGAAACATTCCTCCGGCGTCTCGCGAAGCAGGGATTCATACGGTACCATGAGGGGACGGATCGGTTTGATACGGCCGAGGATGACGAGAGCGGCGCTGTGGAGGGCGGACAGAAGTTGAAGACGATGGATGAAAAGACGCGGAGGTGAGGAGCAGGATGCAGAGGAATGCGTGTTGGTGGTCGTGCGCTTACGACGCTCTTACGATGGTTTTTGTAGTCGGTTGGAGAAGGTTCAAGGTACGCCTTTCGTCCCAACCCTCTGCTGCTCCCTGACATCTCACACCACCCTCCACCCCACTCGCCCCAGACCTCGTCCTCTTCCGCTACGGCACCACCGGCGTACTCTCCGTGCTCACCACCGCCATTAAGCTCCTGCACCTCGTCCCCGCGTACCCCGTCAAGAACATCCACAACTTCTCCGGCGGGGGGCACGGCGGCGGTGTGTTTCGCGATTGTTTGCTGTTGAGACCGGGCACGACGGTCAGGGAGTTTGCGAGGAAGGTGCATCCGGAGATTGATCGGTGTTATTTGTGGGCTGAGGGGGTTGGTGGGGTCAGGGTGAGTGCGCCGAGAGGAAGCCTCGTCTGGGCAATGCCCACTGATGTTCACACCAACATCCCACATCGGCTTTTTCAGCTCGGCGAAGACGATATCGTCACAGCCGCCAACAACGTCATTTCGTTCAAGACCTCGCAGGAAATCACCCGCAAGGAGGACGGTGGGGGTGGGCGGTAGGGCCTTAGGGACGAAATTGTGGCGTGGTGGTGGCGAGTTGGATGGTAGAGTGTGTGCATGTATTTATCGGTCGTGGAAGTCGTGTTTGGGGGGGTTCTGTGTCTTGAAGTGTGTTGTAAATCGATGGCAACTGTTCATTTTCCACATCTCCCATCCACAACCTCGCCATTCGTCTCCAGCCTGGACATCGTGGACCTCATATCGGCTCGATTCTCGATGAACCTCATAAAATCCGTTCATCGGCCAGACCGAGCCATACAAAAACCCGCATGCAATTCGAAACAGCCAAAGGCCGGACACCCCGGGCGCTCCCACTCGCCGCATCCGTCGTCCACCACGAAGGTGTCGCGGGTCTGTACAGGGGGTCCACACCGGCTGTGGCACGTCACATTCCGTGAGTGTGAGTCCGAGAGGTACATCTTCAAGTCTCAATGGTCTGGCGGGCGTCTGATTAATGTCGGCATGTAAAGGTACACGGGGACAAGGATTCTTGTCTACGAAACCCTCCGGCAGCGTTTCGCAGGAGGCGGGTCCCCAGACGCGCTTCCGATACACTTCAGGATTCTGAGCGGCCTTATTTCGGGAGCCATGGGCCAGTTCGTCGCCGTTCCCGCCGATCTCGTAAATGTGCGGATGCAAGCCAGCGCCGCAAGGGGAACGGCAGGTGGTGCGAACCCGAGCAGGCCCCGGTACCGTGGCCTGTGGCACGCGTTGGCGATCGCGAGGGAGGAAGGTGGCGTGCGTGGACTGTGGCGACGGTCCAGCCCGGCGGTGCAGCGAGCGGCTTTGGTGCGTGTTGGCCGCTTTACCTTTCCCCAACGTGACGTGAGGTTCTGATTATCGTGAGGTCAGGTCAACTTGGGCGAGCTCGCCACATACGACACGGCAAAGTCGTACATCCTTCGGCACGTACGACGAACTTCACATGTTCCGCCTGATCCCTGGACGGGAAAGCGACCGGGGGATGACATCTGGACCCACGTGGCCGCGATTATTTGCTCGGGGATATTTGCGAGTCTTGTTTCGACACCGGCGGATGTGATCAAGACGCGGTGTGTTGGCGCGTTTGCTAAGTTTTGTTCATGTGGTGTGAAAGGAACTATGGCGCCAGGGTAATGAACCAAGACCCACACAACCCCAATTACAGTGGCACCGTAGACTACTTCGTCAAGTCTGTTCGCTCGGAGGGCTTTCGCGTGCTATACAAGGGCCTCTTTCCAACTTGGGCAAGATTGGGGCCATGGGTAGGTTCAGGCTCATCAATTATCAAAAACTGATGGCAAATTTGGCTGAAATTTGTTCGCTCGATCGCAGCAATTGGTGTTTTGGGTCACGTACGAGCGCCTGAGAGCGGTAACCGGCTTGGGCAACTTCTGAGATCCCGCGGAGTGGGGGACGCACGGTCCCTCGTTGTCCGCAAAGGCATGCCTTGTGTTGTGAAATAGTGTGTCATAGATTTTTACATAGAAGAAAAGTTGCCCGTGGGAAATAGTGAGACCATTTTGTCTAGGACGAGGACTTTTTCCAATTCAAGCCTCCAAAGCCCGCGTGTAGGTCCGATGCAGTCCTGGCCCGACGAGATCATTGTGAGTGATACTGAAAATATTGGGAAAAACTCTCCATAGGAGCAGCAAAGCTCACCGATAAGACCAGACACGAGTCCCGCGACAGCCGCGACACCGCCAATGTGGTCCCGTGGCTTGATTTCGGGGAAAAACGTTGTGAGAACTTTCCCAACGAGTTCTGGGTTTATGTCGGTGGCCAGCCAGACCGCGTCCTGAGTTAAATGTTGGAAAAACGGTGAAGAGTGTGGTGAGATTGAAAGAATTAGTAATAAACGTGAAACCGATATAAGAGACCCACTGCAAAAAGTTGAACCTGGAGAGCGCGCGTCATAAACAGCTGGCCGCTCAGGTCGCGCGCTTTCTTGGTCTCCCCCTTTTCTTTCAGGATTTGGATCCGGGTCTGAAGTCGTACAGTGGCCTCGTAGGTCTAAAATATCCGGGGAAAACTTGAGTTCGCGATGTTAAACCAGCCCTGAGCGCAAGCCCACCTCAAATTGGTCAATCAAATTCCCAGTGGCCCAAAGACGGACCCCGTAGTAGTCCGCCACGGCGTACTTTGAAGGTAGCACACCGATTGACGACAACGTCCCGAGGTCGTCGCACACGTCGTTCGCTATCGCCAGAAACTTGGAATCCGGCAAATCAGTACTGAAAATGACCGATAAAACTGCGGCGTGTAACTCACCACTTGGAACAGAGCGAATAAACGGGCGAAATCCTCCCCTGACTTGGGGTGTTCCAGCTTCACCACCTCCTCGCGGTGCTTCAACAGATCCCTCACGACATCCACCACCGTTGATAGTGGTTGCACCACGTGACCAAGGCGAATTATGCGCCGAGCCACGCTGAAGTTGCTCTTCAAGTTGTTCAAACGACCTTGGTTTTCCGGTTTCGGAACGCCGAGCTGTGATGCCAGGTACAGCAGCGTCCCGGCGAGGTATTGAGGCACCTTGACACGCGCGAGACCGTGTCAGCGGCTCTGTCAGTGCGTCAGTGAGCAGACCGAGCACCGTGGTGCGAACATACTTTCAGCAGGACGTCCCGCCCATCCGTCCGCGATTGGACCTTCTTTGTCAGCAGCAAGGCGAGAACAAGAGCAGTGGGGCGTCTCGGAGGCGGGACCACGTGGCCCACGATTTCGGCAGTGCCGACGATTTGGGTGTTGGGGTCCGACACTGAGACAAGATACGAGACGACGCGGTGAGAAGGGTCGATTGGTGAAAGGGAAGGAAGAAATTCGTCGCGTCTCACTTGACTGGTGAGCAAGGCTGGCTTCTCCACGTGCAGAGGAACCCACCGGTAGAATACCGGAATCGCATTTAGCCAGCCGACCGTTGTCTGAGCTTTTCTTTCCCACGAAAGTGTCGCAGAATATTCTTCGCCAAAGTCTAAACCTTTTCTATTCAATGCGGAGGCGTTTTTTCCATCGCTGGTCATATCAGACACTCGCGAAATGTATATAAGTCTCTAACGATATCTGTCCACGAAATTGATAGCAGGTCTCTATTGACGCGTTTCAGATTAATTGAGTTGCTTTGCTTACTTATAACGTGACTTTGAAACGGAGAAATTCCCACAACTCAACTCTGATCGCGATCTGGATTCCCACATCGGTAGTACCATCGCTCGCCGCCGCAGACATCGAGGATCGCTTTCTTGTCTTCCGCTCTGGGGGATCGTCAACCCACGATGGACTCTGGTCGGCTGCAGTTCTCGGGTGACAGCTGGGCATCCGAACCCATCAATGGCGCTGCGTACCCAGAAGGACGACGCCAGAGCTTATCTCCGGAGCCCAATTACTTTGGAGGAGACGATCCCGCGATCGCAGCGCTCCGCCGGTTCCAGAATATGAGCGCAGTGAGCAACCGACGAGCTCAAGAGGGAGCGGACACGGAGCGTCGCCCCTCGACGAATCAAAAGGGGGCAAAACCACCTAAGCAGGAGAAAGATGTTAGTGCTGCTTATGACTGCTGGGGAGGCTATTGCTGTCATTCTGAGCTCGAACGGCGTGCAGAAAATCGACCCACCTCGATCGCGACTCGAGACGATATTCTTCTCCGTGCTGCACAGCATGGTTACAGGTATTTACGAGAATCCTTTTCCCGTGAATAGACTTTAAGACTTCCGGAATCACTGTTCCTGACTACAGGCAACGAAGTGCACTCAAGTTTCGCCATCCCCTTCCTCCTCTTCGAAGATATCCAACTTCTTTACTTTGCATGGCACCCTGGATTCAAGTGAGTCTTTTCACCTTTCAGAATCACACGTCGGAACGCCAGTCACGGCCGCCATTCATCTTTCCGATTCCCGATCCCACCTCCCAAGGTTTTCCGGAATGCCAGACTGGATAATTTACCTTTTCAACCCCCTCGTGTACCGCCCTCCACCGGGGTACTACGCCCTCTTCATCGTCATGTTTTCGGCCGCGTGGTTGCTCGTGGCGATTTTGATTGGAACCATCACGTTTTGCGCCATAAGGTGAGCGGAGTTCGCAGAAACTATTGTTTGTTGATCTGCGTACCGCAAAAAAAATAGATATTGGCATTCTCGATTGCAACGACGGCCATCTTGCGCTGTACCCTGAAATTCAGTGCTACCAGAACCCGGCACACTTGATTCCTTATATCCTTTCACGCAAGTTCAGATGTTGCGCTCTGTCGAATGAGGCTGGTTTTAATAGTTGTCTTGACGTGAAACCAGTGCTGGGCTTGATTCTATTTGTGCCCTACACCCCCTCCTCATGTCGCTCGCCTACGTGGTTAGTTCGGCCACTTCGGTCGAGCTCTCCGTTCCCTTTTTTAATTTTGCTTTGCCTCGCTCAAGGACGGAAATCCCCGCTCTTCAAAGAATCCCATGACCACGTCGAACGGGCGGACCGATTTTCTTTACCTGATGCTTAAGCTTGTGATTTTGATCGTGTGGGAGTTCGTCGACCAAGGTAAGTCTAAGATGTGTGTATCTTTGGTTCGGGGTTGAAGTTTTAGACCAATGCACATGCAGTGGTCGTCAAACTCGTGATCCTCGTGACGTGCCTTCTCGTAAGGATCAGTTCAGTGCGGCCATTTCCAAATCACAGAACCTAATCCCTTCTTCTACCGGCCGTTGATACGGCAAGATCCTCACCAAGGAATACTGCACAAGCAGCCCATGCACAACGAGACGTTGCAGTACATTCGTGCGGGTGTTTGGGCGACCGCGACTTTTCCGTGAGACCGCGTTTCATGTCGGACTCGATTCATGCCGGGGCTAACTGGGGTTTTGCTAATGTTCAGGCCGCAATATCACTGGGTGCTGCACTCATCAACGACCAAACCTTCATTTCGTTCATTCTTCTATGCGCGCTTCTGCTGCCTGGAGCACTTTTCGGAGCCGCACTCTCGCGGATCATTCGTCAGCTCGTCTGCAAGCGAGTGTATCGAAGGTTTCGGCTGCTTGGGTTAACTTCACCAATCAAAGAAAGGTAATATGTCAATTATGACACAAATTGACAAACTATTAACCTGTGCACCTCCCATACTATTCCAAGTATTGGACAGAAACAGTGAAGGCTTTGTCCTACGAGGTGCTTCTTGGAGATGACACGATATGATGCCGGGAAGGGCATAGGCACTTTCAAAAGACGCGTGAGCCTTTCTCGAGTAATTCTCAACAATTTATGTCAGAACTCATGCTCGACCTTGGACATCAGGCTTGAACAGTACGAAGCCATCCATCGCAACGCCATGCTCGGGTACGGCGTCAAGCCAATTCAAGCAACAACTACAATCGATCTGATATATTGGTACGAATGGAGCTACAGGAAATTCTTGTTGTCACGAATCACAATTAATGATATCTTGATAGGCTGACGGAAGACCTCGGCTGTATGGTGGCAAGTTGCGATCCTTCCGTTAGAAACTTTAATTCAACCATCGGTAAGACGCTGATGGTAACCGACTCAAAAACGTAGGATTTCATAACAGAGTCATCTCTCGGTAAACGACCTGATTAGGATTCGCCTACAACGAAACCGTGTCGCCGCTTGATAATATGGTTAGTTGTTGGTTTTATTTGACTCGCATGACTCCGTAAACGACTAAACAAGTGTCCCCTGAGTAGATCAACGATTTTCTCCAGAATGGAAGGCAATTTCTTCCAATTAATGGTCACAAGGCCACCATGAACTTTGATGATGTGAGTGTTACCTACCTTACTTCCATCTTCTCCTTCTCAACACTTACAATGCGTTATTTAGGATCATGCAAGAGATAAGCTTGGATGTACAAGGAGGACTCTATCTCATCGATACTCTCGTTCTCCAATCTTTTCTTCCGGATGGAAACGCCAAAGCGCAAGCAGCTTCAGTTTCAATCTTTGTTGTTACTCTTGTGTCCTTCCTCTTACTATATGCGCTCAATTTCCAGCGGATGGTAGACGGTAAGTACTCGATTCCGATCACTTTGTAATTGCGCCTTTTGAACCCATCTGTCCGGGAATCCTCATTAGCCCGGAGCAAGGATATGGAAGCACTCGTCAACCTGTTCTATATGATACCCGTTGAGACAATCAATGCGATCCCAAAACTTCAGAGATTGTTACAATCAGCGGGTGCCTCGATATCCGACGACGAAGCTTGAGGCGAGATATGTGGAGAGCTTATTATATTTATCGTATTGCATTTTTTGTTGTTGATGTGGCAAGGCATTTGTTTCGCGAATTTCTATTTCATTTATATACATAAGAACTGCTCACATACTACACTTCTGTACTCCCGCAAACACCCGTGTTTTTTTGAAATAGGGCCCGCCCTAGCATGATTCGCAGCTCCTACACGACATATGTGACACAAGCGACGGCAGACTGGCTGCTCCTTGGATCGACTTTCTACAGGTTCATATCGAATTGGTTGGTTGTGCTTCAGGCCTTGAAACCATCCTTCTCACTCACTCAGGAGAACTCAGTTATATTCGATGGGATGGGGACCGACCGATCTTTCGAACTACCAAGTCGCTGTGTGCCAGTTTGGGGGTCCCATCGGTGAGTTCGGGATCGTGTTGAATCGTAGACGATTCCCCCGTTTTACTCACTCAACTTTCCTTCTACTCTAAGCTCTAATTAGGAATGATAGGAAACTCATGTTGCTCCAGCCTGGCGCTGCGGGACCGACCTCCATTTCGACTAGTGCCACCCTTGTTCCTACAATGTTTTTCTACACGTCCTCAGGAAAGCTCATTCACTCCTTCGCTTGGACAAGGCCGCGACTTGTCCGGATGGCGTGGACCGAGTCCGAGAAGCTCATTGCTTGTTGCGAGGACGGCTCTGTTGTTATTTGCGACGTTTTCGGCGAAGTCGTCACATCATTTGGTCTTGGTTTAGGAGTTGGAATTCGAGGAGATGGAACGCCACCGGAGCTGCCAATTGAAGGACTTCCTACGTCGACTGGTAGTGCGAGCAGCTCCTCCTTGCCAGGAATCGTTGGCAAGGACAGACTTGTCGTGTTGGACTGCCGGATGTGGAATTCAGGACTTGTTGCGATGGTGGGACCACGCCCTGGCCGTCGCGACAATGGCAGCTCCTCGCCGGCGGTTCCAACAATGGTTCTACAACCCCCCACCACCTCTTTACCTTCCGATCAATATTATTTCATCGCTGTGACAGATCTTGCATCACCAAGACCGCGAGTTTTACCCTCAATACCTTCACCACAAACGCCTTCCACCATTGCACCGCCCCACGCCTGGATGGTGATACCGCCACACCTGAGCCCTTCTCGCACTGTCGAGGTGCTGATAGCCGTTGCATCGACGCTCTACCTTATCGATCCGGCGTCTGCTGCGGACCAACTCCTGTCGCAGCATGGACCATTTTTGTCTCTCGCAGTTTCCGCGAATGGCAAGTTCCTTGCCCTCTACACGAAAGACAACAAAATCTGGGTCGTGTCAACAGACTTTAGCAAGAACATGTGCCTCTGGGAGACCGGGATGGACTCTCCACCAGACAGCATGGCTTGGTGTGGAACGGACGCCGTCGCTATGGCATGGAACGGAGGAATGCTCTCGACAGAAAAGTCCCCTTCGAAAGCAAACCGAAGAACAAAAGATCAATTCATTGATCGCCAGGGGCAAATCATCCTCGTGGGACCGAATGCGGAAAATGTTACGCTCTCCTACGATCCTCCCCTTCCCCCTGCCACTGCACCGGCCACCGTCACCATTCCGCCATCCACTTTCATTCATCTTGCGCCTGAAGTTGATTCGGTCAGGGTAATAACGTCGGACTCCTGTGAGATTCTCGGAAAAGTGCCGGCAGCAACTGAGGCTGTGTTCCGTATTGGCGCAACTGGACCAGCAGCGACGCTTTACGACGCGTTGGAATGCTTTGAGGTACGAAAATTCGCAGAGGTACTCGTTCGACTTTGACACTTTGATGTGTGGCATAATTTTCAGCGCAAATCGCCAAAAGCCGATGAATTGGTCCGTTCTATTCGACCCGACCTTACCTTTGCAATTGACACGCTTGTCGAAGCTGCAGCAAGCGATTTTTCTACTGCTGCACAAAAAGCTTTGCTCAAGGCTGCTTCCTTTGGGAAGTGAGTGCTCCTTCAATTTTCACAGCGTCTCTCGCTGGATAAATGGATCGCTCCGTTTCATATTCTAGATGTTTCCTCGACGGTGACGGGCAAGGAACTGGCTATAACGCTGAAAAGTTCGTGGACACATGCCGAGCTGTCAGAGTCTTGAACGGAGTCCGTGACCCCGGCGGTGCAGGAATGGCTATAACGTACGGTCAATATATGAGACTGACCCCGGAGGTTCTCGTGGATCGTTTGATAAATCGAAGAATGCACCTGTTTGCACTTCGTGTGTGTGAGTACCTTGCCATGAGCGGAGAACGTGTCATAGTCCACTGGGCAAGGACCAAGGTAGGTTGCAAACTTCCTGTGGTGATTGTGACGTGAAGGGTAAGCTATTTTTGGGCCATAGATCCGACGCGCCAAAGAAAATGAAGAAACTCTCACAAAATTGATTGTTGATCGAATCGCAAGCGTATCGGAACAGTACCCAGGCCTCAGTTACGCCGACATCGCAAAGGAAGCGTTTCGTGTCGGAATGACAACGCTTGCAACTACCGTAAGTGACTGCGAAAAGTGTGGTCGCCGTTGAAAATATCATTCGAGCACTTCCGGTTTCAGCTTCTTGATTTCGAGCCACACTCGTCCCACACTGTACCGCTACTTCTCGCTATGGGCTCAGACTCTCTCGCACTCTCAAAGGCCGTAGCATCAGGTGACACCGATCTCGTAAACCTCGTATTGCTCCATCTTCGCCGCAAGCTCTCTGCGGCCGAGTTCTTCCGATCCGTTGCGTCAGAACCAGCTGCTGCGCGTCGCCTCGAAGTGTACGCCCGTCGACAGTGGGAGGTGGGAGGCGAGGATGCTGGTTTGCTCAAGGACTTCTATTATCAAGACGATCGACGAGGCGAGGGTGCCGATGTGCTGGTGGCCGAAAGCCTCCGTGGAACAGATTCTGCAGTTCGAATCCCTTTGCTGCGTGCCGCGCTGAAGTTGTATTCAGAGGACAAGGAGCTTGCCTTCGAGGCGCGAGCAACAGAAGAGGAGATTCGACTCATTCAAGTGCAAGAAAGTCTCGAGAAGGAGTTTGGAAGGCCGTTCTTGGATGCTACTATAAGCGATACTGTCTACAGGCTGTTGGTGATGGGTCAGGCAAGCCGAGCACAAAAAATACGAGCAGACTTCAAAGTGCCAGACAAGCGGTGAGATACTCTCCGTGGCTGGCTCTCTATCTCACATTGTATGTCAACCTGTTCGTTCGTTTTCCAGCTTTTGGTGGCTAAAGCTCAAAGCACTCGTACGGACATCAAACTGGGAAGAGCTTGATAGGTTCTCCAGAACCAAGTCGCCCATAGGGTTTGCGGTACGTGAAGCATTTCGCGTGAAGCCTGGACGTCAGTACTCATTTTCGAAAATAAAAACCCGCAGCCATTTGTGGACGAGTGCCTCAAAGTCAATGCTCCCAAAGAAGCTGCGAAGTACGTCGACCGAATTGAACCTCCGGATCTCCGAGCGCAGTATCTTGAACGTATTCGGGGGGTTGTCTGATGAATGGCTTCCTCAGGACATTATTGTGACTTAATTACATTTTCCTTGTTTTGAAGTGTGAACCCATGTAAAAAAAATCGAACGTGGAAGAGGTCCATGCTCGTCACCATGCTCAAGCTCAAGAGGAATTAAAATCGCATAGGGGCATTCAAAGCAACTTCTTGTATTCATTTTGAATTGGCTCCTCATTTCATTTCCATCCGATCGCACCCCATTCATTTCACAATCGGCAGTATTCTATCGCCTGCTGCTCAGCCTCTCCAACAACCTATCGAGGGCTTCCGAGTCCAAGTGCTGCAGCTGGCTCCCGCGCACAATGGGCCCGGGCGCTGGCGCTTGGCCGAAGTGAAGCGTGGGCACGCGACTTGGAATGAATGATTGGAATGTGGAAGAGGTGGCGGTGACTCCTGGGTGAGGCCCGTATGACGGCGTCTGTGCGGGTGGTGCCGAGGGTGGAACGGCGGTGTTGGAGGGTAAAAAAGGCCCTCCGGATTGCTGAAATATGCCAAGACTCTCTTGTGAACTTGTAAGTGGGAGCGGCGGCTCGTTTTCTTTGATCGACGTCTGCTGAAGTGCTCTACGGTATCGTTCATGCAGCGCCAAGTAAATCTCGGCCTAACGCAAGTACCACACCATCTTCACTAGCAAACAGACACGGTATTCCACATAAGCCCACCTCTTGCACATTCTTTTCAAACAACGCCAACAGATCCTTCTCGGTAGCCTTGGCAACGACGGCGGACGTTTCCCCCGCTCCAGCCTCGCCCAACTTCTGCTGCGAGCTCAAACTCGCCAACTTCTTCATTGCCTCCACGAGCGCTACCTCCGACACACCTTGCGTTTGTGGGCCAGCAATTTCAGGCCTGGACGACGGAGCAACCGCTGCTCGTTCAGCAGGCCTCGACGCCGGCCCACTAACCCCACCCCCCTCCACTCTCGTGCTCCGCGACACATCATGCGACGAATTGAGCGCGCTGAACGTGTACCGCGTGTCTGGGTCAAGGTCCGTCCTGAAAATAAGATCTTCGTCGCTTCCGTCGGCGAGATGGAACCCGGACGACGAGCCCAGCCCGTCCCATCCGCGGTCGTCTACCTCCTCGTCCGAATCGTGCGTGGGTGGGAATGGGGGGCGGCTCCGGGCTTGGGCGACGTGCGGTGCGCCATGAGAGAAAGCGGGAGCGGGAGCGCCGGTGGTCTGTGAGGGGAAGAGGAGGGCAAGTTAGACGAAGCAGAGAGGGCGAAGGAATGTAAATGCAGACGTGGAGAGCGCGGGAGGCGAGTAGGGCGGGCGAGAGCATTGCTGTGTTCGATTTTACTTGCAATAAAGACAAACAAATGCAGCTTTACTACACTTTATAAGTATGGGGAATCCACAACCTCCACGTGCTTGCATTTGCATCCAACGTCATTATTTCGAGAGTTTCTATACCGCAGTTTCTTAAAACAGAGTTTCATCTTTCCCTCCCATCCCCGGCGATCCCATCACACACCCCCAGCCCCAGCTAAACCTCGTCTACCCTCTCGTAAAAGAACAAATACGCCTGCGCCCTGCTCACTTCGTCCCACTCCGCATACCGCACTTTGGTGTCGCTCGCGTACACCCACACGTCCTCCCGCGCGCCACCGGCAACGTTCACCCGTACGTAGGCGTAGAAATGGCCCGTCCAGACAGCCGACCCGCCGTGCACGACCACGCTTCTCAGTCTGTACTTCGTCCCCTCCTTCATTTCCACCTCCCCACCCGCCTTGCCAGTCGCAAAAGGTCCTCCCTCGGCGCCACCGCTCCCAACAATCTCCCCAACTTCGCGCTCACCCACGATCACATCACCGAGGTCGAGGTGCTCCCCAAACGCCACCGCCTTCCTCACCTTCCTTACACGCCCCGTGTACCCCACGGCCGCGAACCGCTTTACGCCGATGACGAGCACGGGGGGGAGCGGGGTGAGGAGGAGGAGGCGTTTTTGAGCGGGGTGCCGTGTGGGGGCGGTGGAGGGGGAAGAGGCGGCGGCGGCGGCGGCACTGCACGTATCGCACGCGACGCTATCATTCCCGTCCAACCGCTCGGGTGCGAATAAGTTTGCGATGCACGCCTCCAGTGTCACCACACCTGCACTCCCCCCGGGCGGTTGGGCGGTGCTGCGTTGGAACTGGAAGAACTTGGCGAGACGGTCGAGGTGCGTTGGGTTTGATGTGAGGGGGAAGCGGGGGTCGGGTGTGGGAGTGGGTGGCGGGGAAGGGGTGGTGGTGGTGGTGGGATCAGGGGAAGTGGAGGGTGTGGGAATGGGGACGAGGAGGTCTAGTGTGGGTTCGCGTGTTGCACGGGCCTTTGAAGTGGAGGCGGACTTAGCACATGGCGTTTTTAGAAGTGAGAAAGGAAGGGACTGTAACTCACCGACTTGCACGCATCACACACCAAAAGCGACACGATCGTACCACCAAACACCTCCTCCACCACATTCTTGCGGTATTTCGTACCAGTACTGTCTGCCGAGCCTTGCCCCTGCTCATCCCCCCGCACCGCCGCATCCTGCTCCTCCCCCACACCATCCAAAATCCTCCGCACAACCTCATGCGAATCCTGCTCCCTCATCGCCCTGTACATTTCCCATTTCTGGCGCACGACGGCGAAGAGGGGCGTTGGGTCGATGGGGGTGTTGGGGAGGTACCCCTGTTTGGGTGTCCACGGTGGGCCATGGGGAGAGGGGGCAAGGGACCCCGAGGCGCGCGAGAAGACGGATAAGAGGATGGTAGAGAGTGGTGTTGTGAGTGGGCCTGGGTGGACGTGTGTGGGTGTGGGTGTGGGTTGGGTAGGAAGGGCAGTAGAGAAGTGGGGAGGGAGAGGGAGGTGTGGGTCCAGGGTGTGCAGGCGGAGGAGGAGGGGGCGGCAGTGGGAGAGGTTCTGTGGGAGAGGGGCCGAGGGGGTGGTTGTGAGGTCAGGATGCGGAGGCAGAGCGGGCGGGCGGAGTGGGATACAAAACGCAAATGCCAATAAGAAAAGCGACTGTTTCGGAGAGTGTCTCCATTATCCCGTAAAGCGGCTCTTTCCACGTTGTTGCGAATTCGAACAGTTTGTGAGTTGGAAGTGGTACGTACCTGCATTGCTGAGTTGAAGAAGCATGTGCTGCAAGTGAATATAAGCGGACGAGGTTGACGATTTCAAAACACGTCGGACCGAGACACTAGAGGAAAGAGTGAGACACTCACTGGCCAAGGTTAATCAGACCCGGTGCGGTGATTCGATAAGGGAAGCCGGTAGCTGCGTCGGATATGGGTTCTGGCGGCTCGAAGTCAGAAGAGCCGGTGTTGTCAGAGGAGGATTGCGATGGGAAGCCGAGAACATCTGCGTCGATGCGAGATCGCACGAATCAACAACCGAATCCATAAAACAATATAAGAAAACCCATACCGTCCATCCCCCCGGCATCTTCAATGGCATGACACACCACACCGGCACACGTGTCCACCAGCTCGTTGATGCCCGGCGCCACATGGACGTCTGCATTGCATGCGTGGCACCAGCAGAGACCGGACTCGATTTCGAGCGTCAGTGGGTGGGCGAGTGCAACGGTGGAGCAGTCGTTCGGAGAAGCGGGAAGAGCCGAGCAGCGCGGCGGCGGATCGAATGCGGATACGCCCGATGGGGTGAGCGTGGCGCAGGTGAGACAGAGCCACAGGACGGGTGGGATTTGCTCCGACGGCGGGTTTGCGCGGATCGATGCAGCGCGTGCGGAGAGAAGACGCGGGACGGTGGCGGAGAGAACGGCGAGATCGATTGAGGAGACGTGCGGACAGGGAGTCGCTTCGTGCTCCGCCATTGCAGCGTGTGGTGGAGCGAGAAGTCGGCGGTTGCGTGTGCCGAAATGGCCACGCCAGTTAGGCCACAGCAGGCGAGGAAAAGTCATATAATCATTTGCGACAATACTACACTTGCGACATAGTAAAGTGCTGTTTTCATTTGGTGTGGAAGCTCCCCACTGCAACCTTACAACGATGACCCCCCATCGATAACCATTTCGGCACCCTGAATCCGTCCGGCGTCACAAACATTACCGTTTGAGAAAAAGCAAAGCATACGACAGGTCTGACTCATGTCAAGTCCACGCACTATCATGACCAAGACGTAGAGCGGACCACCAAAGGTTTCTTGCACTCTGGTTCAGGTTGTTCGGATGGTGCGCAGGTCACAGAAGACAGAAGCGATGGTTTCGCGTGACGGTAGAGCGTCCCCAAAACAAATTTAGGTGAAAAGTGTGATGTGTGTGGGAAACGTGTCACAGCATGGCTGGTGCCAACACGTACTTCTGGATGACGCTCTCCCACTGCGATTCATCCGTCACGTCATGCTCGAGAAAGATTGCAGTACCCGAACCTAGTGTTGGACAGTGTTGATAAGAAAGGTTCCATTGCTTGTTGTCGATGCTCCGTGGGCCGCCCAAAGCTACTCCAGACACCCACCGCGCGCGAGCCGAATTGCCGACACGGCACCGATGCCAGATGTGCCACCAGGCACGAGCGCTTGTCATCGGGTCGGATGGAGATGTGCCATGGCATGGAACCGGAGCAAATGTGATGAGATACCCACCGATCTTTCCAACCAGGAGGGGTCCAAAAGGCGTCAAGTCGATGGACGAGAGAGAGCGGGGGAATTGTGCCGGTGGGCAGTTGTTTCCGAGACTCATGAGTGTTCCGACTGCGTTCACCCGAATGCCTAAACGGAAATCCCTTCGGGGGATTATGGACACGGCGCCCGGAGCGATTTGGAATGACTTCATATACGTTCTCGGTTGAGTTGTCTCTCTTACAAGAACCTGCATGGTCTCTCCGGCCGAGGACCGTGGGCGGTCATATACTGGTGGAATCGACAATGGCGTGGTTATCATTCATTAGATATTAGTGCGTTTGCATCTTCTGGCAGTCATCATTCCCAACTGCATCGCGACTTTCATGGTCGATCATAAACCATCTTCAGCTCGATTTCGGTTCCCCCCCCCCCCGCCCGGCCCGAAATCAGCAAATGCGCGGAGTCGCTTCGTGTTCGGCCATTGCAGCGTGACAGAAAAGAGAGGAAATATTGCCGGTTTGCGCGGACGGCCACAGCATCGGTGCACTCGCATTGAAACAACGGACTCGTCAAGCGCAGCCAAGCGAGAAATCAGCTGCAGAAAGACTCCCACTTGCTCCTCCCACCTGAGCTGCCCCAGGAGTTACTCTGGTAAGCCGCCTGCTTGCTGAATCGCTTTTCGCTGCCTTGCCAAGACCGTCCCTCCGATTCTGCAAAGATGGCCGACTTCCATCCTTCCCCGCCCCCCGCAGACCTCAAACCCCGCATCAGCGCATCCTACGACGCGATCGCACTCGCGTACAACTCATGGACAGCCAAGCACAACCAGTTCCGAAACCGGTATCTCGCCAAGCTCTTCGGCCTGTGTCCCGCTCTCACCGCAACAGCGCCCGAGTCCGGGTCCAGCACGACAACGAGCGCTGCAGTTGTCGAACTCGGGTGCGGTTCTGGCGTGCCGATCCTCCGCGAAGTTCTCGCCGCCAATCCCACAACTCACGCCACGGGAATCGACATCTCCACTGCCCAGATCGCGCTCGCGGCGGAAAACTTGTCCGCCTACGTTACTGAGAACCGGGTCATCCTTCGCGTGGCCGATATGGCGTCCGAGCAGGACGTGTCCTTCCCCGACGAGTCCCTTGACGCCGTGATCGCGCTGTGGAGCATTATCCACCTCCCGCAGGACGAGCAGCGCGAGGTCATTGCGAGAGCCGCGCGGTGGCTCAAGAGTGGTGGATGTATGCTGGTCAATTTTGGTGGTGGGCCCAGCATGGAAGGGATTGTGGTGGAGAAGTGGTTGGGCGAGAAAGGGTGGATGTTTTGGAGCAGTCTCGGGGATGATGGGTACACAAGGGCACTGAAGCAGGCGTGCATGAAAGTCGTCGTGGCGGATACTGTTGAGGAGGGAACTGGAAGCTTCTTCTGGGTCATTGCCATGAAGCAGTGATGACGAGCCGGCGGACGGCAACAATGTCACCATTGGAGAATCAGAAGAAAAGATTGCAAGGAAGACACCTTGAGTTTATAGAATGAGCCAAGTTTGTAATTATTGTATGGTAAAGATGTATCATCTGTGAGCAAAAGCAAAAATTGGGTTGTCATCGAATCTTCAAAGTTGCTTGGCGTCGTAGACTCAAAGCCAATAAGCTGGACGAAACGCAAGACGTTGAACACCTGAGCGATTGCAGGGTAATGGGTGCCGGCCCCTTCACTTTCTGCCAGCCCTTTCTGTCTCATACAAGGCAATATGCGAGTGGAGAGCGGCGAACAATGTCCGTTGGTAGCTGCACCGTCCGAGGTCGCCATCGTCATCTCATCTTGCACAACGCGCTCATGAGTATCCTGAAAGACATCGAGGACAGGTTCTTGTTCTGGTTTAACCATACTTGGCAGTGATTGAACCGCCACGTACTCCGCCACAAGAAACAGACAATCCATCACCAAGTCACGAATCTGGGATTGTAAGAGAGAGAGGCGGGGTGAGAACTACGTGGTTGACGCTGAATAAGAAAAGTCCGAGCTCACCCATGGAATTGGATTGTGGTTCGTGTAAAAGCTGAAGTATGGATCTAGATCCTCGGTGGCGCTTTGTGCGCAACGCGTATTTCCGTTCGACCATGTGGCATAATGAACGAGGTCAACCGAAACTCTATGTTGCTCGCAAAGCCGTAAACGCCGGAGTAAAGCTGGCAATGATCATCCTGGCTCTCAGACGTGCTTTGTCTCAAATCAAACGTGTTATGCACAGGCCAACACCGGTTCGCAATGAGCATAAATCCCGGTCGAGTGTGAGAGAATTGTGATGATACTCAGCTTTGTGCTAAAAGCAAACCGGTGTCTGCGCATGCACTTGTCACAAACAGCGTTTGGGCCGACCCATGTCACACATTTGCACTGAATGCAAACGGTGTCGTACTATAAATGGTGATGAGTCCCGGCCCGGTACGTCGTGCTCAAAGCGAACAGGTGTTCGGCCATGCAGCATACTGCATAGGTCGAATATCGGTTTGCTGCAAGCACAAATGTGTGAATGACTAAAAGCTTGTTCAGTGCTTGATTATCTTCCGCGCTCACATCATGGTCACCAGTCAACATACCACGTCGGGCGACCGTAAGCTAGGACGGAAAACAATTTGCCGAAGTAAGGGTGGTGATCATCTCTCATCGGTGGTTTGTACTCTATGCGAATCGGTGTTCGGCAACGCACCGTACTGCATTTGGACGAACACAGATTGCATTAAGCATAAACGCTGGAGTGAAGATGAAGATACTCGGTCCTCGTGTTCCCGTGTTCCCCAGCAAGAATCGCTGGATGAAGTAAGGAAACTCGTCAAGAATTCCACACTTCACGCGACGCTTCTTTCTGGATTATGGTCGATGGCGCTTCCCCCAGGGAAAATAAGTAACTTCTCCAGGTCATGCCGCGTTGGGAAAGGCACACACACGACTGTGTAACGTAATGGACGAGTCAGGAACTCAACGGTTCCGCCGAAGCGGTGCGATGTGGGCCCATCGCTTCGGTCCAGCGACGGTAAGAGCAGCCGAGAGCTGTTGTTGCGAAAGAAGTTGCGGTGTCGAGGAGTGATTCGTTCCTGTCCGCCGGCTGCATTTTCCTTTCCAGAAGTGTTTGCTATCAAGACAATGGAGCAAATGATGGAACAGTAAATGTCACGCGCTGGAGGTCGTGTGAGAAGCCATGAAATGATGGAGGGGCAAATGTAGTCGTGAGTTGGAATTACATTTCTAGTGTAGACTAGTGAGTAAATAGGGGGGCGTCGGATACGCTGCCAGGGAGGAGTTCAAGAAAACTTGATCTAATCCCGCACATTAGTAACTCTCTGACAGTAGGCACGCGGCTTGATGGTGATGTCCACCCGAGGAAATATGGGGCTAACCGGGTACCATCGGAGCAGCAGTCCGCGTGCTCCACTCAGAGTGCTGCGTTTCTGTTTTGGGCACGTTCCGCCACTTCAAGTCTTTTGTTGCAAAGACGAAGCTGTAAAGGTCGAGCTCGTCGGCGTTCCATTTTGGATCAGTTTCGTTGGAATGAAGGTTCGAGGCAGTTGATTCGGAAAAGCACCTCTCCAAAACTCCTCTGTACTAAGGAGTCCTGAGCATCGCCGAGGGCAAAACCTTGAGTGACCACACGTACAGTGCGCTTTTCGAGTAGTACGAGCGTCATACGTGGGACGATACTCTACTAATCTTGATTACTGTAAGATCGACAAGCTGGGCGGAGTTGCGGTAAGGTTAGCAAGCACTATGGCGTGACGGAACAGATGAAAAGCATATTTACGTAGATTGGCGAGGAAAGCAACAGGGCCTGGTTTGATTTCCACCCAAGCTGTCAGAGTGCACGGGTTGGTGGGGATTGTGTTTGTACGCACGTATCCGGATCGGAACTTACATTCTTAATCACAATGGGGAGGTACGAGCTGTTTGCGTAGTTTCCGTTGACGTGAACTGGCAGATTCGTTGGAACGGGAGTGCCGGATGCGATATTCCGAAGTGTGAATATTTGGGTAAATATTTGGTCGGTCGGACGGGAGGAAAGGTTCATCAGAGCCACACTCACTCAAGTAAACGACCATAAACATCCATAGTTTCGGGTCCTTCATGAGGTCAATCTACAAACCAGAATTTCACGCGCATGTTCCGATCTGATATTTAGCCGGAAGCGCAAAACTTACATAATCACTTAACACGAAGGTCTTGGACGTTTGCTTCACGTCATTCCGCGGTAAACGTGCCGCAGCGATGAGCTTTTGGCGCGGTGTGAGAAACCAGCAGTCGGAGGGGTCTTTTGGGCGTTGATTCCTGGGTAAAGTCAAGGGCAGGACCCAGTGGGAAGAGACTCACATGACGGAAGGTAGAGTAGCGTAAGCAAGCCGACGAAAATGGCGGGAATCTGTGGGAAGCGATGTGAGAAAGTTGATTGGGAAAGTAAATACTCAGGTTCAAATAAAGCTTACCCCTTCCAACAGAAATATCCACCGCCACCCATCAATCCCTCCAACCATGTCCAGTTCGCTGATTCCTGTCGCTAAAAGGTCCGAGCTTTCGTTCGGGAGACGTCGGAGCCTCAGCGTCAGGGAAACCCCGAGGACAGCAGATGGAGCGACCCACAATGCGCCAGCCAGGGCCGACGTCGTAAACATCCGCGATAGGCGACGGGAGCGCTCGAATGGACGTTAGAAGAGGACGAAGTAGAATCCGGAGCCCTGATTTGGAGGGGAGAGTGTCGAGGGGTTGTCTCGTTCCAGTCATGTTTTGCATACTCACTGGGAAGAATCCCGCCTGTAGGAGAGCAAGACGGGTAGGCCAAGATGAAGAGCGCTGAGATAGAGCTCAACAAGGTACCTCTGCTTATCCTAGCGCAAACCGAACCGCCAAAAGCTGACTAAACGTTCGCACAGCCGCCAAGCACGCCGCACATATCCCCCACGCTGGACCCGTGAGCAAGAATTTAGTGCCCCCGAGATGACCGAATTCGGCAGCCACTCACAAATACAAATCCTCGAGAACCATTTGTCGCACCCATGGCCTTGAGGAAGAAATTGGAGGGGAGTTCGCCCAGGCTGTAACCTACGAAGAATACGCCGAGGACAAAGTTGTATTCCGTTTGGGACATGGAAAGGCTTGGTTGGGTGGTGACATAGTTTTGGTGGAGCTGGAGACAGCAAGACCGTTTGGGACTCACTCGGAGAGCATTCCGCTATCGATGCTGACAACCACAGTGAGCAAAGCTCGTATCGCATAAGAAGCGTACATAGTGTTTGCTCACTCGGTGTTTGCGACCCGGGCATTTGCCAGATTCCCGCGGTTGCTTTTGTCAAGTTGGGAGACACTCACGTACCCACGATGCACTGAAAACAGTCCGACACTCACATGTAAATCAAACTGAGCCAGGGGACGAGGTACAGGTCCAGTATGCGAACGACTGTGTGCTCTTCTTCTGCTCGAGTAAAAGTGATCGGTTGAAACTCTCCCAAAAGGGATGCCATAGAATCACACAGGGCGTACGTACCTCTGCTCCATATGAGCTCTTCTGGCTGGGCGTAGTCGAGCTCTACAGCCACATCGATGTCCTCGGTGGTCCTGCAGAAGCGGTTCGGAAAAAGCATTTGCTTTCGCACAACGGGAGGTTTGGGCGATGGGGTTGCTTACACCATGTCGAGACTTGTCGCATCAGCGATCGCTTGACGGCGGAGTGGGTTTCGGTTTAGAGCAGAGTGTCGCGGCCGTGTCGCCGGCCTTGTCAAGCAAGCTCCACTCAAACTATATAAACTCGATTCAAGAATAAAGATATACAAAAAAGCTCAGATATCAGACAGGAACTTGAGATATTTTTCCGTTAGACTTGGTTCTGAGGTGCAGCAGAAGAGTGTTCAGTGTGAGTTTTTTCGTACTCCGCCTGCAGGAAACCACCGTCCGACCAGTTACCATCAACCAGGGTAACGACGAGAAAAGAAGTGATATAACTCACATCTTCAGCAAGGGCATTGTTCCTCCCCTTGTGCATCCACTCAAGCGCGACAACGGTGAGGATGTTCAAGCAATAGGAGGCGGCCAGGATGGACCAAGCTCGGGTGTATTTGGCTAGACGTCGGTAAGCAAGGACGGTCAGCTTCTCCGACACGGACTCGTTTCTAGAACGTCTGGGGTATTGAAACTCACGGGAGTCGTCAGCTTGGAACATTTGAGGACCAGAAATTCCACCCAAGTGGCCAGCGCCGGACATGAACGACATGGCGCCCGCAGTTATTGTGGAGCCCCGACCGAGCATAGAGTGGCCGATCCAGGCGAGGAGGATGGGTGCTCTGTGGAGAACCACGCCATTAGCGGGAGGGAAAGGTTTCCAAAGGAATGTGCGAGTATACTAACGTGGTGCCGATTCCGATATTGTTCAAGAAGAGACCGAAGTATCGCACAGCGTTGTTCAACGAAATAGCATTGACTGAAGAAGCATGTCAGTCGCCGCGCTCTGGGTGAAAAATGCTCAGAAATAACAACAACGCACTCAAGAAGCCAACGACGGCGACAACAATTGCACCAGTTATGACGGCCCACGGCTTCTTGGTCTTGTCGGCGAGGTATCCCATGATCGGGATGAAGACGAATTGGGTGAGCTGTGGAAATTTGAATCATAAAGTGATCAGTGATGGTCATTGAGTGGCAAGTGTACCAGCGATAGCAAGTACACTCACGTAAATTGGTGCGGTGAGGAGCTGAGCTTGGTTTGCTTTCCATCCGAGCTGTTATTAGATAGCGAAGAGCATTGATGTTTGAAACAGTACACCTGGGCGGAACCGAGGAAACACTTACGTTCGAGATCACGGTGGGAAGGTAGGCGCTGTTGGCGTAGTTGCCGTTGACGTGGACTGTGTGGAAGGTTTCAGTCAGCGCTTGTGCGATGGAGGGAAGGGGATATGGAGAAGCCGCGTGACTCACTCAAATACACGATCATGAACATCCACACTTTGGGGTCTCTAAACATTTCGAGCTACGTTTCGTCACGTTGTGTCAATATCCAGCCTACAAGCAATCTTGACCGCACATGAGATGGTACTCACCCAGTCAGACAGAACAAACGCCTTGGACTTCTCCTTGACGTCTTCCTTGGGCAACCGCTCAGCGGCGATGTACTTTTGGCGTTCGGTTAAGAACCAGCATTTGGATGGGTCTACCAAAATGACAGGGTTGCGAAGAAGTTAGATAAGACGATCCAATATTGCAAGAACCGTAGCGCTGATTCAAGAACTCACACGAAGGAAGGTAGAACATGGTAATGATTCCCACGATGATGGACGGGATCTGACAGCAGAACTTCAACGGCACGTCCACGCGAGTAGGCCGAACGATGCACAACTCACCCCCTCAAGCAAGAAGATCCACCGCCACCCGGCGAGGCCGCCCGTTCCGTCAAGGTTGGAGATTGCGGTCGCGAACAGGCCGGAGCTGGTTGAGAATGCCATGTCAAGATACTGAAGTAACGTACAAAGTAAGCACCGTGTGACTACTCACAATGCACCAGCCAGAGCGGAGGTCGTGAACATCCACGAGAGGCGGCGCGAGCGCTCGAATGGGCGGTAAAACAGAACGAAGTAGAACCCAGCGCCCTGTGGGACGGGATGCGCAGGTTTGGGTGAGTGAGAGTCGAGGAGGGCGAGGGTTATTTAGTGGGGGTTGAGACTTACGGGGAAGAATCCAGCCTGGTGCAGAGAAGACGTTAGATGCTGGTTTCAAAAGGACGAAAGCAACGCAGTGACATTTACCTCAGCGACTCCCAACAGGAAGCGAACGGCGAGAGCTTGTCCGTAGGTTTGGATCGCGGCCATACAGGCGGCGCAGATTCCCCACGCTAACAAAAGAAGACATTGTTCAAGCCCAGCATTCTTGTGAAGCGTCGAGCGAGGCACATCACTCACTTATGCAAATACGCGCAAACCACCGGTTGGCACCCCACGACTTGAGGAAGAAGTTTGAAGGGATCTCTCCGATAGAGTAGCCCACAAAGAAGATCCCGAGTACGAAATTGTAGTCCAGCTGCGTCATTCCGAGGTCGGCGAGCATCCCGGCGTGTGCTTTGCTGGTGACACGGGGGGGAAGGAATGTGAGAATGGGGGAAAAGGGGAGATGGGGGATGGTACTAACTCGGAGTTTGCGACTTTGGCGTTGGCGAGGTTGCCACGGTCGCTGCGGGGATGAGAACAGTTCATAACTGCAACTGGGAGACACATAGTGGAAGGATGGAAAAACTCACAGGTAGTTGCACAGGTACAGAAGACTGATAAAAGGCACAATAAACAGGTCCAGCTTCCGTACAACTGCCTTTTCCTCCTCTGATTCGGGTCGCGGGTGGAAAGGGCGTTGTCAGCGGGGGGCGCGAGTGGCGAACGATGGTACGATTGGAGCTTACCGGGTGTCCATGTGGCATCGCCTTCGACGTCAAGCGCCATCTTTTCCTCTGCGTTCTCGGACCTGTCGGTGGACGCCACATGTGTGGGGTGATCAGGTATCGCGCGGAAACGAACGAGACGCAGACACGGGCGGGAGGTACGGACACGTACATGGTTGGTTGTCTTCCGCTGTGCTCGAAAGAGGGGAATCGATTGGTTTCGATGCGACCACGAGGGAGAGAAGATAAGTAGGTCTTTTATTTGGCCGATTGAGGGTGGGTGGGGAAATAGGGTGGTCAACACCCTTATTGTTTGCGGGGAATTCTGTAGTGTTACAAGAAAGCGAAGGTCTGTGAGACTGTATCGTTGCGAGCCAGCCACGTGCTCCTCACGTCGGAAACCAGGAGCGGAAACTCATGTTTTCAGGCGGTCGGGGTTATTCGGTCTTGGCATTGTCGCCTGAGTCAAGCGCAAGGGGGGCCGAGACCCAAAGCAATACTCAGCCATTTTGCGTCCCCGTTGGAGGTCGTTGGAACGCCCTTTGTCTGCTGTGGGATGTCCCAGTGGTTGACGCCTGGGAATGTCCCACCTTCACCCTTCCACTTCATTTAGATGGCCATGTACCGAATCCACCGCACCATCAGTCGCTCTATGCTATTTTCAAGTCCTTTGGCTCTGCTTATAATCTCGCAGGGTAACAGAACTTACTTTTGAACTGACTATTTCGTCTGCCGAGGTTGTACAAAAAAAAATTCCAACGTCGCATAACAAAACGACGTCACTGCGTCCTGTCCAGATGCCCGAAAACAAGGCAAAACGTCAATGGGGGCGAGCCTTTCACACAAGAATCGTGGCACTCACTGCCCACAGTCTCAAGAAAAATCGTGAATCATCCCTCTTCGCCACCCACCCAATGCCGCCCCCACCCGCCCCCGACATCCCGCCCGACATCAACGCCACGTCCAGGCTTGCACGCCGGCACAAACCCAACCCTCCACCCCCGGCACCTTCGTACACGCCGTTCCGCGTCGCAGAGAAGCACTTCAAGAGACGCGATCGGCCAGTCGACTTGTCGGGCGTGATTGATATGCGGAGGCTGGAGGAGTGGGTGGGGAGGGGGATGTTGGAAGAGGTGGTCCTTGGGTCGGCGAGTGTGGGGCGGGAAGACCTGCCTAAAGGACCTTCGAACCCGTCGTCGGACCCCGCTCCCGCACCCGACCTCCGTCTCTCCTCCCCTCACTTTGGATGGCTCGATGCCTCCGCTGGGGCTTCTCCCGGCCCACCACCCCGCGCATTCACAGTCCCCGGATTTCCCGGCATGGTGCTGATCCAGTCCCCGTTCCACCCAAGAGGGGAAAGGGAGGTGGTCAAGAAGTGCGTGAGGGAGTATACGAGGGCGCCGAATGTGACGAATTTGGGTGGGTTCGGGAGGGGGAGGGCGAGGATGGGCGAGGGGCGGTCTCAAGAACTCGGCGACTGACTTCTTTTTTTTTGGTCTCACCTCCCACCTCTCACCTGCCCCAACTTGCAAAGACACCCACTGGGACATTCGCAAAACCGCGCACACCGTCTGCTTTCCGGGCGCCGGGCTGTGGGACCTGCGCGAGAAGGAAGCCCGAGGAGAACTTCCGCCCGACTTTACGATACCCTTGCGAAAAGTGGAACCTGCGGGCAGCGGGCAGGATGCGGGTCGGGGGTCGGGGTCGGGGAGTGGAGATGGGGGAAGTGATTCCCAGCCACAAGCAGGTACAGACGAAGCACATTCCTCTGGCCCAGTCAGCGTCGACGACACCTCCGACACCCCCTCCGGCCCCGGCGTTGTCGAAGCATACCTCTTGCTCCCCAACCCGCCCTCCACACCCGCCAACTACCTGCGCCCGCTCCCGCCCTCGGCGCTGCTGGACTCCCGAATCCGATGGACGTCGATCGGGTTGTACTATGACTGGACGACGAAGGAGTACGTCGGGCTCAGTACCAGCGGCAGTGCTGGTGGCGGTACAGGCGGTGGAGCGAGGATCCTGGACGGCGCCCCGCCCGTCCCTGTCGAAATCAGCGATATATCGCGCGCGGTGGTTGGGTTCCCCGGGATACGGGAGATTGTCATGGGTGGGAAGGACGCGGAGATGTATGAGCCGCAGGGCGGGATTGTGAATTATTACGGGCTCAAGGATACGTTGATGGCGCATCAGGATCGGAGCGAGGCGGATGGAGAGAGTCCGCTTGTGAGTATTAGGTGGGTGTCTCGTGTTCTCCTGGACAGCTCTTTTCGGGGGAGTTCGATTAATTCATCGTCGACTTTTGCGGAACCCAAACTTTAGTTTTGGATCCACGGGAATCTTCCTCGTAGGCGGCGCGACAAAGGATAGCCCGCCCATCGCCATCTTCCTTCGCTCGGGTGATATCGTCGTGCTGAGCGGTCCCACACGACGGTCCTTCCACGGTGAGTCCTTACTCCTGGAACTTGCTCCTGCACTCTGCGGTCACTCGCTCATTAAAGACACACACTTACACGTCCACGTCCACGTACACTCACAGGACTTCCTCGCGTCCTCCCATCGACGCTCCCCTCGTACTTCTTTCGAGACCCCGCGGACGCACCGGATAGAGACGGGGAGTGGGATTTGATTGCGGACTTTATGACGAACGAGGCGGAGCAGGTCCGGAATGGAGGGGTGGGGAGACGGATTAATGTGAATGTGCGGCAGGTGTGCTGATTGGTTGAAGAGGTGGTGTGCTGTCATGGTCGGGGTTAGGTATGTCACTGTGACGAAATATGTTAGACTGTAAACAATGACGATTTGAGTAGAACGTATCATAGTGGCACGCAAAAGAGTATAACTACGCCACCCTCCTGTCGACCGTGCCTTTTTCTTCCGTCGGAACCTTCATCATATGATGTCACGGCAAAAATGGGTGGCCTTGCCGACGTTCAGCCGGAAAGTGTCTTGCCCCACACTTTTGCGGAAAGTTCAATTGACTCCCCCCGCGTTGGAGCAGACGGTTCGCCATCCCACGACTCGGCACCCGCGCGAACATCGACCATCGGACGTCACGTGAGGACTGCGACGTGAGTGACTCATCACGACCCGACACACACGACACGCGGACACGGGAGACGGGAGAGAGGTGCAGAGACGATGGATTCGGCTGCCGGCGGAGAGTGTGGCGCGGTGTGTCTTGTGTTTGGCCGTGTGTGCCGCTGTCTGTGCGGGTGTCATGTCGGGCACGTGACGTTCCGACACAGACTCGTACCTGCAACCGACATTCGGAAGCGAGCGGCGCGGGAGACTTTGACTTTACTTTATTCCATCACTTTCCGTCGCTGCGCCTTCCGCTCCCTCGTGTCTTACGTCTCCCGTCGTCGGCTCACCTTCTCCACCGTTCTTCACCCATCCCTTCCCTCCCTCCCGGCACAGACACACCACCACCCCCACTGAAACCCCACTCCTCTACATCCACACTCCCCAACCACACTCCGTTCCCACCCACCACACCCCTTCCACACCTCCCAATGTCAAAATCCCCCACCAACCAAAAAACCCCCCTCAGCGTCCACTTCATCGCCGGCGGCGCTGCAGGGGCCTGCGAGGCCATGTGCATGCACCCCTTGGACACGATCAAGGTCCGCATGCAGCTGCGGCGCAACGTCCCCGCGCGGTCTCGAGGGGCCGCCGGAGCTGCCGGAGCTGCCCCCGTGAAGGCGCCCGGGTTCATCCAAACGGGCGTCGGAATCGTCCAAAAAGACGGTCCGCTCGGTCTCTACAGGGGTCTGGCGGCCGTCGTGTCCGGGATCGTGCCCAAGATGGCCATCAGGTTCTTTTCGTTCGAGGCGTACAAGGATTTGTTGGGGAGGGACCCAGTGACGGGAAAGACGGGGTTCTGGGCGACGTTTGTGTCCGGGTTGGCGGCCGGGGTTACGGAGAGTGTGTTGGTGGTGACGCCGATGGATGTGCTCAAGGTCAGTTGATTCAAGCGAGTGGAGTGAGCGTGGCGAACGGAGGGAGGGCAACCGAGGCCTAAGCGCGACAGCGCTGAGCGAGGCGGATCTTTCGCGGACCAAAACCCGAGGCCTATGCGCGGTAGCACCGACCGAGGAGACTGTCCCACCCGGGGCGCATTCCTCTGACAGAGCGGAATCTATCATCGCGAGCAAATATCGGATAGAGGCTGTCTGCCGAAAGCGAGTGGTTCGCGAAGCGGAACACATACCCCCACGGAGCGAGCCCCGAGATCTGGTCCTGGAAGATAGGTGGACACATGCTAACCCCTCTACCTGCCCACCCCAGATCCGCGTCCAAGCCGCGCGCGCGTCCATGACGGACCCCTCTGAGGCCGCCAAGTACCGCAACCTGTTCACGGCCGCGTATACCATCGTGAAGGAGGAAGGGCCGTTCGCGCTGTATAAGGGCGTTGGGTTTACCGCGTTGAGGCAAGGTGGGTCTAGGCGGAGGTTGGTGCGTCGGATTGGGTGCTGGAGAGGGGGAGGGGAGGTAGGAGAGGTCGTGGCAGAAAGCTAGGCGATGACCTGGAGGAATAGCTTGGGAAGCGTTAACGAGGCTTAATCGCGAGAGCGCCGGCCCGGGACTTTTTCATGGAGCGAACCCGATTCGAGTCCTTGACGCGAATATAGCCCCGACCGAGACGAATACCTCGCGGAGAGATATCGAGGCCAAAGCGCGAATCACAGTCGGAGGACTCTTTCCCGGGGCGGAGCGAATTCGAGGCCTGTGCGCGGTAGTGCCGACCGAGCTGTGTGAAGCGGGAGACTGACCCCCTTCCGCGATGTCCTCTTACAGCAACGAACCAGGCCGTCAACTTCACCGGGTACCAGTACATCAAGGACTTTTTGCTGAAAACACAGGACCTGGACGCGCTCCCGAGTTGGCAGCACTTGCTTGCGGGAGGGTTTTCGGGCGCTCTTGGTGAGTTTCTGCTCT
The DNA here is from genome assembly GCA_001574975.1 of Gonapodya prolifera JEL478. NCBI lineage: Eukaryota > Fungi > Monoblepharomycota > Monoblepharidomycetes > Monoblepharidales > Gonapodyaceae > Gonapodya > Gonapodya prolifera. The sequence continues at coordinate 86,543 of KQ965751.1, read as the reverse complement.
CTCCCAAACTTGTACTCCCACTCCTCGAACACCCCTCACCCCCCCGCATCACCCTTCACATCTCACTCCAACCCTTCAACCCCCAAAACAAACCACCAACCAACTGCCAGGTCCCCTCGCCAACAACCCCATCGACACGCTCAAAACCCGCGTGCAGCGCCAACGCATCCTGCCCGGGTCGGAGCTCGAGCGCATGTCCTCGTGGCAGCGGACGACCACGCTGGTCCGCGACATTTTGAAAAACGAGGGGTGGCAGGCGTTTTACAAGGTGAGGGCGGACCCGCCTGTTCTCCTGGCCTTTGACTTTCGGAGTGGAATTAACGCGGATCGTTCTTTCGATCTCTTGTCTCTTACCTGTTCAAACGTTCAGGGCGTCACTCCCCGACTTCTCCGCGTAGCACCCGGCCAGGCCATCACGTTCATGATCTACGAACGGGTGAAAAAGATGATCACGAAAGCGGACAAGGACGCGTAGGGTGGTGGGACGGGTGTAGAGTAATGACGGTGCTTGTGTGGTTTTGTTATGATTGGTTGGGTGTGTGTGCGTGTGTGGGCGATACTAGATGAGTGGTCACGTCGTAATAGATAGTTACGCGGCTTCACTTTTCCCAAGAAACGTCCTGAGGAGCTCAATATATTTCAAGGTCGAAAGTTCCTCAAATCGTCCTCGTGAGTCTCCACTTCGAACATATCCATGCCACACTGCGCTGCCAGCATTTCTGATTCATTTCACGCTTTGTTGAAGAGAGGCGTTCGATGCAGCGACATTCGAGGCCTCTTCCACAGCATTTTCAGTCGGGCGATTCTTCCTGTCCAGTCTTCTCCTCATTTCCCTCCACTTCCTCAAGAATCATCCTACGCTTCACAGCTGACTGCTTGACCGCTTCCAAACGCGACTGGTCACCGCCAACATCATCCGCTTCCACTTTTCCTTTAATATCGCGCTGACATCAGGGCAGGGGCCAATACGATCTTTAGACACATTCCCTTTCTAGTCTTGCTCTCCCCCGCCTCAGTCACTCCTTAAACTGGAGAAACGCCTCGCCCGAGTCCTCCCGATCCACCTGCACCGTCAGCCTTGATCCGTCATCCGAGGGAGTGCCACGTCGCAATCTTGTTCAGCTTCACCAAATCGGTCAACATGGTGTAAAGCGATGACGTGGTTCGTCAGCCCGGCGATCGTGGGTATAATCGTGAGCGAGTGGGTGTAGTAGGCGAGCTGTCGTAGGTGGCAAGATGTATGCTGGGGTACTCTGTAATCTAAAGCTGTCGCGATGACTTACAGCTTCTTCAGTGTCCCCCGCCTTGAACACTTCATTGCCTTGACGCGCTCAATGTCGTAAACTTGAAGCAACTGCAACCGGGGACGCTCCATCTGGAAATTTGAATTCGAGGGGTACTGGAGGGCGGCTCAAAGCTGGACCTGCCGAATGTCTTCAGTGGTCACGGTGAAGTTATGGTTGGCGTCTTTGATGCAAGTGTTGTTGCGCTCTCTTTTGCCCTATTGGACAAGTGCTGGCGGGCAAAGTGCCTTCACGGGAGTATTTAGCATTCTCTACACCTGTTCTCTGGGGGATTTATTGCTCGTGATGAGGATGTTTCATCCGGTTGGCACGTTATTGCTGCTTGTGACAGAAATGGTCAAAGGTGGATTTGGGTTTTTGGTGCTTCTTGGTTTCCAAATCTTGGGTACGCAGAGTTATGAAACTGCCCGTTTTAGTCCCCAAGCTGAAACAGCTCTTTGCAGCTTTCGCATTCATTCCCTTTCTCCTTTGGCGAAACACCATACTACCGGCATCGGATCCCACGGCCGGACAGGCTGTCTCTGAAGACTATAACCCTTTTGACCAGTTCCCCAGCGCACTTTTCCAGACACTTATGTTTGCGGGAAATGACTTCAGCGCACTCAACAAGTGGCAGGCACTTCCCGCTCCAATGATTCTTCGGTCCATCTGCACTATACTTGTGTCTATCCTTCTGCTCAACGTACTGATTGGTGCGTATGCTTTTTGAATCCTGTCGCTGATTGAATAGTTTGTGGAATTTGTGCTTTTCGACAATTGCTGCTCTTCTGAATCTCAAAGCGGAAGATGCACCTGCAAGGGTAAGTCCCGAGTGAACACTCTTTTTGCTCTTTTTGGGTCCGGAAATCCATACGCGTTGTTTCTATTTCTCTCTTGAACACACAGTCGAAGAACATCTGGCTCTTCCAAGCCTCCCTTTTGATCTGTCAAATCGAAGCCACCATCTTGTTTGCGCCGGAGCGCAAGCGGTTGGACTGGTTTCCCATCTACTTCAACTACACCATGAATGAAAAGGAGCGCAGAAAGTGGAAGGAGTTCCGGGAATCAAATCCACCAAGTTACATTTATAAAGTCGCGAATGGCAATCCACCGGCAACTGCAGTGCTGCATGGTGACCCTGTACGCTTGTGCCTCGTTCGTACCCTCGTACCAAAACCTCTTCTCCGTCCCTGGAAGTTCGACCCTTGCAAATTCGTACTCTTCGCGCCAAGAATTTTTCTCTTTGCGGGGCAAATCCTCTTCTTCAGTATCCAAAAAGGGCTTTGGTCTCCTCTCTCTTCCATCTTGAGTCATCTCTCATATTGGGCCATTCTGCTTCCATGACCGAAGACGAGCTCTCAACAAACACTTCTATTCGATTTCAATTACCTAGCTGACATTGCTGCTCGAGCTCTGAAGTATTACTCGTCTCCTGCACATGCTCTCTGCGCTGAATCCTCGATTGGCAACGTTGCTGTCCTTCAACATATCCGTCTTGTTGCAGACGTGAACGTCACGAGTGGTGGGAGATCTTGTAATCGGGCTCTGACTGAGGCGGCAAGCGCCGGCAATCTTGAGGCGGTGTGCTTTTTGCTTGAAAAGGGTGCGAATATACACTTTGGTTCTGACGAAGCTGTTCGGTACCGCTCTTCTAACGGGTACAAGGACGTTGTTCATCTCCTCTTGGAGAGCGGTGAGGATACCATCACCGCAATCCTCGGTGCTTTATACGGTTCGCAAATGGAAATGTTCCTCTTCTTAGTTGATTGGCCTGTGCAGCTGTTGGATGATCATCATTTCTTGGACAGGTTGTACACGGCGTGTTACAGTGGCAACGTTTTAATGGTTGAGCTTTTGCTTAAGCATTACCCGGTAAATCCGTCTCCGACAGAGTTTGATCATGCTTTGAACATCGCCGTGGAACGTGGGGACGAACCCATCATAAAATACCTTCTTGGTCACGGAGCTGATGTCCATTACGACGATGATTCTGCAGTGATATCATCTTCGGCGAACGGATACCTCATTATCGTCCACGCTTCGATGGACCACGGAGCTGACGTGACCGCTCAAGGTGCAAAAGCTGACATCCAAGCTGCTCGATTTGGTCACAAGGACATTCTCAAGCAGATGAAGGAACGCGGTGTCGACGTGGATGGAATTTTAGCGAGGGATAGACGTCGGAACGGGAATCTTGGGTCGGGGAGGGCGACTTGATTGTGATAAGGGGATCGACGGTACTTAGAGCAGAAGTCAACGTAGGAAGCTTGAAGGGAAGATTGGGCTGACAAGATCCGCATATGCATATCGTTTTGGTTCGAAAAATGCGGTCTCTTCGAAGATAAAATTTTGAGTGCACAGAGACTGATATTCTGGAAGCCAAATACAAAAACATATCACAGCTTCAACTTAACGCAAAGGAATTTAGACTCGCGGCTTTAACTTGATCGGCAGCCCATCCGGTCTCGAAATTTGGTACGCGATGAAATCCACCCCTGGAACTTCAACTGAAGTGTCGTAGGCAGGAAGGATGTCGAAACGGCGAATAATATGTCCCAGGATAATCCTCATTTCTGAAAGTGCGTTGGGAGGAATATGGAAGTCAACGCGGGATGCAAAAAACAAAGACAGGGCTCGTGAACTCACCGTTCCATGCGAAGTTTCGGCCCACACAGTCCCTGGATAGGGAGAGGTAAGGTTTGCTCAATGGTGACTGGAAAGGAATTCAGATGCGGCAGCAACTCACCTTGCGCCGAGCGAAAATGGCATGAATGCTTGCTTGTTGCAAAGAACTGGTTTTCCCCAGTGTCCCCCCTTGGATTTATTTATTCCGCTGGAAGACTTCGTGTGAGCATTGCCATCGATGCCGAACTGCGATACCTCTTCCTCCGTGACTGTGTTGGTATCATTCAGCCAGCGCTCAGGGTAAAAATCGTTTGCGCGGAGCCAGACTGAGGGATCACAAGTGGTTTGCCACAGAATCGCCAATGCGAAGATGACGAAGCACTGTTCTTGCTCACCTTTGGAACTGGTTTGCACGGCAGCAATCGGGATGTACGTCATTGTTCCAGCGGGGATGGTGTAGGTCTTGGGGTTTCCGTCGTCATCCCGCACACTCAGTTCTGTGTCCTTTTCAAACTCCCTGTACACTTTGGAAACGATTGGCTTCAGCCTGAGCGTCTCGTGGAGGACAGCGTCGAGGTAAGGAAGACGCTTAAGCGTTTCGAGAGGTAACGCTTGATTGGGCGAGCCGGGGAACGCATCATCTAGCTCCGTCCTCAACCGTTCCAGCGTGGAGGGGTTGCTGACTAGTAAACTTGTCGCCCAGGCCATGGTATTGGCACTGGTCTCGCCTCCCGCGGTCAGCATCGTACGGGCCATGTTGACCATATCGACTTCATCGAAGACGCCCTTGTCGCCGTGGTCTACAATCCACTGCAGAATGTCCGTATATACACCGTCATTGGCGTTGGCGTTGGCGGCTTGTCGTTTGTGGATGCTGTCCTTGATGAAGTTGTACTGAAAATCATTGATTTGGTCGTACACGAGCTTGTTGTACACGTCCCGCGCGAACGGGGGGATCGCGATCCGAATGGCGGTCGCTTTGATTATTTGCGCGACAGACGTCGGTAAGGGGTGTTGGCCGTTCTCAACTAGACAAAAGGTGCCTCCAAAGGTCTAACGAAGAATCATTCGTTCTGAGGTACTGTGGAGTCCGCTTCTAGCGCGTGATACTCACAGTGATCCCGATCATATCGGCGGCAACGTGCTTCATTACGCACATATTCCGTCGTCGGGAATATTGCACATTATTTATCGCTGGCCCAGAAAGACCGCGAGTAAAAAGAGAAGAACTCACGTGCATGGCCTTGAACAAGTCCAGGGTGATATACCCATCGCTGTCCCTTGGCATGGAAAGAATCTTCCTTTCCAGAGACCTGCACACTTGCAAAAGCAGTGGCTCTAGTCCCATGAGGTACTTGATGGAGAACGCAGGTGCGATGACACGACGAAGTCTTCTATGGTCTTCGGGATCCAAACTTTGCGCAATGGCTGGTCGACCCTGATGTTTGTGTTTGTCAGCAAACCACTCTTGGCTTGGTATCATGGATCACCCACTTCTATTGGCTGGATGCGGCTGTATGTCGCCTTGTGCTTGGGAATGTCGGTGAGCTTCAAAAGCTGAGAAAGAGTGTTGAAAGAGCACTACATTTCAGGACTTCTTCGAGTCCCCCAATGGTGCAAGAAAGACAACTCACGTGTTGGAGAGTATCTAGGTCCGCGATGCTGATTTTATCCGGAGCTATTCTGGAGGATGAAGACAGGTTTGTCACATGGTACCGGTGTACATCGTTCATGGCGCTCGTCACGACCCGAAGTTTCCCGCCTACGGACATTCCTCACAATAGACCCTTTCTTTTCGTGCGCGGAAATGATCCTTTCTCTCATCTTTCCTGTTATTTGCTTGAAGACGTTGTAGTAGGGGATCGCAAGCTCCAAGGCGGACCCAGGGAGTGCTTTGAGATTGCTCGTGACGAACGTATCAAACAGGTACATGAAGTACCACGTCCCGAACAGTATCGCGACAGCTGCCACAATCGACGCCGGCGTGACGAGGTGGGTGAGTGCCCGCCGGAGTTGGTTGATGTTCCGTAGTTTCTCGAGAGTTTCGTCCATTGCTGGTAAATCGATGTTTCCGCGCGGCCGCCGTGCTGATGGGAAGATGCTTCCACGCGTGGTCACCCTTGTCTCGGGGATGGAAAAAACAGTGGATGGAAAATGGAGCCACGTGGGGTCCCACTCTCTCAGGTTTGCCACGGTGGAGCAAAATGCGCGGCAGTTCTGGTTTATGCGCTGAACCTGAAGAGTCCCTGACAAACTCAAAGCTCTCCCCAACACTCAAAGTTCTCCATAACAACAAAGCACGCGGCTGCCACAGTTTCCACTCTGCGCATAATGCCGATACCTTTGATACATATGTACAAAAATCCCAAAAATCCCAAAAATCCACTGACGGGCTCTCATGCGGCCTCCCGGAACCTTTTGGGAGGGATCCTGAAAAGCTCCTCGGTTTGGTTGCACTCCATTGTGGTGACTACTCCCACGTCCGAAGACGCTAAGTTATCAAAGTTCAGGGGAAGTCAACGCACTAGATAAATAGTCTCAAGCGGACTAACAAAAGTCCCGATTTCGACGAATCCATTTCAACCCTTCTTCCACATACTCACATAACGACCTCCTCCAGCTGGTGTGACGTGGTCTGTGCCTCGAACTCGCCGAAGGGGCAGTGCGGCTCGACGGCTTTGAACAGGTTGCAGTGGAATTCCCTCGGAAAAATGCGCGGCGTGGGGGTGGCTTGGTAGGAACCGAGATGGGTGAAGCAGATGCAAGGTGCGCATGGTGGGCCTGTCGCTGAGGTGGGTGAGAAAATGGAGAAAGACCGGGAACGACGGAGTGGACCGAACATCTTTTACATTTTGCTAAGACAATCTTATTTGATACTCTACAAACCAATGCAACACCTTCTACATCTTCAACTCTATGCAACAATTGAAATTTAGAATCTAAACTCTGGGTCGAAACTTGATCGGCAGCCCATCTCGCCGCTTAATCTGATAAGTGAAGAAGTCCGCCCCGGGGACCTCTACTGACGCGTCGTACGCTGCAAGGATGTCGAAGCGACGAACAAGGTGGCCCATGATGATGCGCATTTCTGGAGGGTGGGTAAGAAGATTCACGTCAGCAGATGAAAAAGCCGAGGGAATGTGACAGAATGAGCTCACCGTTCCATGCGAAGTTTCGGCCAACACAGTCCCTAAATAGTGACCGGGAGGGTTGTTTAGTGGGTGACGAATGTGAAAGTGCGACGCGGCAAAACTCACCGTGAGGCGAGGGAGAAGGGCAAGAACGCCTGCTTATTGCAAAGGACCGGTTTCCTCCAATGTCCGCCCTTGGATCCATGAGTTCCGTTGGACGATTTCCCGTCGGCGCTGTTGTCGTCAGTCTCTTCCTCGCCCACTTTGTTGCTCTCGTCGAGCCAGCGTTCAGGGTAGAACTCGGTCGCGCGGAGCCAGACTGTGGACATTGGGGGAGCCATAAAGTCAACGAAAGCGTTCGGTTGAAAACTCTCTAGAATCGACTCACCTTTTAGGACTGTTGTGTACGGCAGCGATCGGGATGTAGGTCATGGTTCCGGCCGGGATGATGTACTTCTTTGGGTTCCCTTCGTCGTCCCTCACGCTCAGTTCCGTATCCTTTTCGAACTCCCTCCACACCTGTGCCAAGATTGGCTTGACCCTCAATGTCTCGTGGAGGACGGCGTTTAGGTACGGAAGGTGCTTTAGTGTTTCGAGTAAAAGTGTTTGTCGAGGCGAGCCTGGGAATGCTTTCGTCCAGCTCCTTCCTGAGCTTCTCCAACGTGGCCGGGTTGCTAACGAGTAAAGACATGGCCCACACCGTAAAATTGGCCGTAGTCTCCGATCCCGCGCCCAACATCGTGCGAACCATATTCGCCATATCGACCTCATCAAAGACCCCTTATCGCCCTGATTCACGATCCACTGCAGAATATCGTTACGGCCGTCCCCGCCCGCATTCGCCTCTCGTCGCTTGTTGATGCAGCCCTTGGCGTACTCGGATTGGAACCGGTTGATCTTGTCGTACACGAGCGTGTTGTAAACGTCCCGCGCGAACGAGGGGACGGCCATCCGGATCGCCATGGCTTTGACAAGTTGCGCGACCGAGGTGATGTAGGGGTGTGTGCCGTTTTCGACGAGATGGACGATTTCTCCGAAAGCCTGAGGAAGAAGCGCCGTGAGCTTGGCTGTGATTGGCGCCACCTTGAAAAGAAAGGTACTCACGGTGATCGCAATGACATCTCCCGCGACGTGCTTTGGGTGCGTGAGGAATTCGTTGCGCATGCTTTAGCGTTGGTGCAGAAATCTTCTCGTGTAACCGTGGGACTCGCATGAATCCCCTTGAACATGTCCACGGTCATGTAACCGTCGCTGTCACTTGACGCCGAGAGAATCTTCCTCTCCAGAGCGCTGTACGCTTCCAGAAGGTGCGGCTCAAGGTTCATGAGGTACTTGACAGAGAACGCGGGTGCGAAAACACGTCGTTGCCTTCGGTGGTCTGTGCGGTCGGTCGTAAAAGCGATATTTGGACGATTCTGATGTTGCGTTTTGTTAGCGAATAATCCGTGAGCGCCGAATGAAATGTCACCCACTTTTACGTTCTGTATGTTGTTGTATGTCGCCTTGTTCTTGGGAATATCGACGAGCTTCAAAAGCTGAGAATGAATATGTGTCACGAAGGTTAGTATCTATGCTTTCTCGACGGCGGAAAAATCTCAGCTCACCTCTTGTAGAGTATCCGGGTCGGCGATGCTGATTTTATCGGGAGCAACTCTGGAGCACGAAGACAAGTTTGTCAGTATACGCACGCACGCAACCCCCCGAAGGACAGGATTTCGGGCCACAAACATACCTCACAATAGACCCGTGCTGTTCGTGCGCGGACATGATCCTTTCTCACAGCTTTCCTGTCACTTGCTTGTAGACGTTGCAGTAGGGAATAGCAAAGCTCATGTCACAGCCATGGATTCCTCCCACATCGGGAATCCTGGAGCCAGGTAGTCAACAAAGCGACATCGCTCGCCAATTGCCTGATCAGTAATACACAACAAGTTTGCGTGCAGATCGAAGGAGAAGTGGAACCGAAGAATGACATCAATCGCGCAAATAATCTAAATACTTCTACAAACCAATGCAGTGCCCTCTCATCTTAAACCCAATGCGAAGATATTTAGACTCTTGGTCTAAGCTTGATCGGTAGCCCATCCGGCCGCAAAATTTAGTATGTAATGAAGTCCGCCTCCGGCACACCAACCGATTGTCAAATCCTGGAGGATGTCAAAGCGGCGAATAATGTGACCCATGATAACCTTCATTTCTGGAGGTGGGTAAGAAGTCTTATCAAAAGACGCAAAGACAAGCAAACAAGACAGAATATGCTCACCGCTCCATGCAAAATTTCGGCCCACACATTCCCTAGATAGAGAAGAAGACAGTTTGATGTGCGGGGGAGTCGAAAATGATACGTCTTAGCATTCAACTCACCTCGAGCCGAGCGAGAAGGGCATGAACGCTTGCTTGTTACACAGAACTCGTTTTCCCCAATGTCCTTCTTTCGATCCATGAGGTCCATTGGAAGGCTTTGTGTGGGTGTCATTTTCGTCACCAAGCTGGACCTCTTCCTCGTCGAGTCTCGCTGAGCCAGCGCTCAAGGAAGAACTCGTTCGCGCGGAGCCATACTAGAGACATTGGAGGATGCCCAAAGCATTGAAGGTTAAAGCAAAAGCGTGCCGAAGTGAAAAGATCCCGGGCTTTGCTCACCTCTTGGACTATTGTGCACGGCAGCAATCGGGATGTACGTCATGGTTCAAGCAGGGATGATGTACTTCTTGGGTTCCCATTGTCATCCCTCACGCTAGCTCCGTGTCCTTTTAAAACTCGCGCCAAATCTTCGGTGCGATTGGATTGAGCCTGAGCGTCTCGTGGAGGCCAGCGTTAAGTTACGGAAGATGCTTCAGGGTTTCCAGAGTCACTGGTTGCGACGGCGACCCAGGGAACGCATCTTCCAACTCCTTACTGAGCTTGCTAGTGTGTCCGGATACTTGACGAGAAAGGACATGGCCAACGCCATGGTATTCGCAGGTGTCTCACCTTTGATTGTGGCAGATAAATTCCATCATCAATGTTAACATGTAACGCTTTACAATCTTCTCTACACTTCGTTTTTTAACGGGGGTAAGTGGAAATTATCTCAAAAGCAAATCAACAAGCATCGCAAAGTCCCACCACTAAGACGATCGACAGGGGCAAAACAAACAAACAGCAAGCAACAATACTAGGGTTCCACGGAATGGGGGGATGGCAAGGGCGATGAGATGTAACAGAACGGTTCCAGTGTGAATGTCCATTTAAGGGTGGCAGTGGTAAAAGTAATATCCGGTATCCGGTAGGCCGTATCCAGTATGCTTCCATTTTTTTGAGGTTTATGTTTTTTCGAGCAGTTTTCCTTGAGTGTGCGTACGGTGGTGTGGCGCGGGCGGATCGACCGACCAGTAGTAATAGTGTGGGTGAGGCCGGCGACTAGCCAGAGACTGTGACCAGAGTCCGCCTCGTCCACCATGAAACTTCAAAAGTGTTCGAGTCCGTCGTACGACCCCCCTTGGTCTTTCCGTAGTTTGTATCCGTCGCGCGCTTAACCTCTCCGCTCCCTCCGTCCAACCTCACGCATCAATCTCACCCCTTGCCCTCCTCATCTCCCTCCACCTCTTTCCGCCCTCCTGAACCCACTCGCATCGCCTGAGCTCCTCCAAGCTCCACCTGCTATTCTCACTCCGCTCCAGCATCCCTCTCAGCACGTCGCACACACTTTCGCTCACACGGGGAGGAGGGTCGTGCAGAAGGGGGGATGTAGGGCGCAGAGATAGCGAGGAAGGGTGTGCGGCGCGGACGGCGGCGAGTACGGCCGAGGAGATAGTGAACCGAAGAGGTGAACCGAGGACTTGCTGCGGAGTTGAGAATGGGGCTTCGCCGAAGAGGAGGCAGTCTATGGTGAGGTGGTGGCGAGGGGCAGAGAAATTGTGTGAGCACGAATCTCAAATCGTCCTCCCCAAACGCAAACTCACACAACACGATCCCCAAGCTCCACACCTCCTGCTTCTCCCCATCGTATGCTCCGCCCCGGAGCACGTCCGGCGACGCGTAGGTCATCGTACCAAAGAACTTGTCGAAGATCGCGCGGCCGTGTGCAGTGGGGAGTTGGTTCGCTGACCCAAAATCGATCTTTCGTTGCGACGGTGGGTTTCATTAGCGCCCGCACACAAAAGCGCACCCCCCACAACAAACACGCAACTCACCAACCGCACCTCCAGCGTCTCCACATCCACAACCACATTCTCATCCTTCACATCACGATGCAACCACCCGCGTTCCCACAGGAACGCCACGGCCTCCACGAGCTGGTAGAATACGACCTGGGCTTCGTTCTCGCCGAAGGGGCCGTACAGCTCGATGGCTTCGAATAGGTCGCACGGGGATTCGGTGGTGAATTGGGGGGAGGTGGGAGCGGGGGCGGCAGGGGAGGCGGGAAGGGGTGGTGGAGAGAGCGGGGATGGCGGGTGGACGCGGCCATGGTGGGCCTGTAATTGAGTTGGGCGACGAGGGTAAGAAATCAGGAAGGGACACGGGGTGGCGAACCAAGGAATCGAGACACGTACCATGACGATAACCAGCGTCTTATGGTCGGGGAAGTAGTCCAGGAGCGGGATGATCCCCTGGTGCGCGAGGTTCTGCGATGAACGAATACGAAGCGTCAGGAATTGGATTGAAAACCCCCTACGCCAAACGAACTCGGGTGGACTCGACTCCTGAGATCCATCGTCTCCTGGAGTCCACCTCTAGTCTCGGGCCGGTCTTTCTCCCACCAACCCCCGCAGTCCTCGACGCCTGGCCCCCCAGAAAGCCCCACCCACAAACGCACCTGCAAGCACCAAACCTCCACGGGCACCCACTCCCCACTCCCCACATTCACCCACTGCTGCCTCTTAATTCCCCTCCTCTCCACAACCTTGGCCGCTCCCTTCTTCCCATCCTTGATCCTCGTACACCCCAGCACGTACCCAAACCCGCCCGACCCCAGTACAGACTCGACCGTGTAGGCTGCCAAAAAGGCAGGGGGGAGGGCGTGCGTTGGGAACCCGGGCGGGGTTGGGGGGGTTGTGGAGGGGCGGGTTGGGGGTGGGGTTGAGGTGGTGGGGGTGAGGGATGCAGGGGAAGGTGTGGGTGGTGGGGGGTGTGGAGGCGCGCTGGATGGAGGCGCGGGCGGGAGGGGTGTGGAGGAGAGGTGGAACGAGGGCTGGGATGATGGTGCCGGCCGGAGAGCGGGGATGGCGGCGGAGATGGGAAGCGACGGGCGGGATGGTGTGGGCGATGCGAGGGCGAGGGCGAGGGATGTTGTTGAGGATGAGGCGGATGTCGACTTGGACGGCGACGTCGAGAGTGGGAGGAAGTCGGGGGATGTCGGGGACTGCGGGACGTCGGAGGATACTGAGACCAGGGTCGCATCCGAGGATATTTTGTGCAGGCCGCCGGGTTTTGTAAGCGGGACAGCCTTGTTGTCCACTTTGGCCTCCTTCTGCTCTTGCTCGTGCGACCCCGCGGTTCTGTCTGACGAATCAGTACCCGTCGAGGACTGCGAATCGACAAGCGATGACGACGTTCCCAACTGCGCAAGCAGCGCTGAGGAGAAGTGTGTGGGTGGCGAGGGAGTGATGGGCGGACTGGGAGGCGAATGCCGGTGCTGGATGCGTGGTGGTGGTGTGACGTTGAGTGATGTCGACCCGTCCCCAGCCCCGGCCCCGTTCACGTTCACCTTCACGCCCGTCTGTGCATCGTCCGTCTTTATCTTCACTCGCTCGGCCTTTCCCGCGTCGCCTGCAGTTTCGGTTGGATCCTCGGTCGCTTGTCGCCTGAACACCACGCCGGCCAGGTTTCGCTTCCCGCCGTTATCTAGACTCTTTCTTCCCTTCTTGTCCAAGCTCACGCGCACGTTCACGCTCGCTTCACCCCCCGCCGCCGGTGTGTCGCTCTCGCCACTCTCGCTTGCACGTGGCGAGCGTGGGGGTGACGCTGGTACGGGCGTCGCCTTTCCTGACTTCTTCCCAGTCTTGCCCTTCCCTTCTTCCCTCCCCTGCCCCTGCCCCTGAGCAAGCGCATGTGCTTGTTCCATGGCGTCTGCGCCGATACCTTCCTGAGCGGACGGAGCAGGCGACACAGAAACCTGAGAAGCCGTCGAGGGCGTGCCCGCTCTTGCTCCCCAGCCCATGAGCAGGTCCCAAGCGGAGGCCGTGATGCGCTGTGCGAGCGGCATGTGGATAGACGGTGTTTCGGTCATTGCGGTGAGTGGAGAGTGGGGTGTGTTGAGTGGCGGTGTCTTCTAGTCCCCACAATGGAGGTGTGTCTGTCTAAGTGTCTGCCGACGCCAATCAGAAGTCAGTCTCCTGCCCTCTTCCTCTTCCTCTCCCCTCTCTCCCGTCCCGCTCTCCGCTCTCACCTCGTTTCTCTTGTCCGCCCTTCAACAGGTTGCGCCCTCACGTGTCAACTCCTCACTCTTGTCGCGGTGTCTGTCGCCTTAATGCTCAATACTCTTTGTCCTCTCCGTCGCTCGAATCACGAAAAATAATGTCCGAGAGTCGCAGATCGAGCACGTGGGAGGTGCTGATGTGTTTGCTTTGTTAGGATATCGAAACCAAGGACTCAGCTGTGCCACCGAAACACGAATCTCCCGCACTTCCGCCGTGATTGTTCCGTGCATCTCAATCTGCCTGGCACCCTGATTTAACTTGTACCGTTACTCCGTCGCATGTAAATCTTTATTTCGGTACCCAGCAACCACCGGAACCACTTTCCCTCGTCGTCACCTGTCAAACCCGGCAAATTCATAATCGCTTACCAACTGATCCACACTCGCCCACGTTCAAGTTATTGCACATTTCTGATCACATCTGTGTTGAATCCCCGGTCTTTATCTCTCCTCTCTCTGTCCGCCCGGATGTCCCTCTCACGGAGTTTCCCTCGACTCAGCTCATCTCTCGGATTTTTTCGACTTCGTCAGAACCACAAACCCATGATATATACTCCATTCGAGACTGCTCGTGATGTTCTGATGACTCCGTAATTCTCCCGTTCCCATTCCCTTGACTCATTGTTTATCAGCACTGGTGCATGCATTAAGGCAGCCGCGCAATCTAATCTGGCGGGAGACGAAGGATCTCACCTTTGTTCGATGCTATCCGATCGAATCTGGAGCTCTTGTCCTATCGGAAATATTGTGACATGGATCTCGTGTGGGGTGATGGACCCATTGACCTGATGACTCACAGCAGAGCTCCGTAAAATACTCGCACGATAATCATCTCGCAACCATGGGCAGTGGTGCAAAGCTCGTGTTTTTAAGGCGGAAATTTTTAATTAGTCGAAAGAGCATAATTCCGTGGACATAATTGTGAGGGAATCTCAGAATTAAAATCGGGGAATCGAGGTATCAGGACGACGACAACACCACGTGGAATGCCTTTCGTCATTTTCGGGCTCGCCCGCTCCACGTACATCACTTCATGAACCCTTTCCCAGAGCTCCAAGCCCTGGCCCGAATCCGGATCTTTCCGCCTTCATATTCCCCGACCAACCCCATCGTCCTACGCAACCCCGCGTCCGAGTCACCGACGACTCCATCGGATTCGCAACCCCGCAAACCAAATTCCAACGTCGCACTACTGGAGGGGGTTGACTTTGGGACCTAGAACGTCGACCACCTCCAACAACCCAACGCTGGAATTGAAGATGCAAGACCAGTCCGATCTGGATCCGTTGCACAGTCCCCGTGAAGCCCTGATTGATTGAAACACAGAAGCAGCAAAAGCAGGACGCGGCGAAATAAATTTGGTTGTCCTGCGCTAGATGGTGTCAAGCAATCACAGATCCCCATGGAATCCGTCCGGCGCTTACACAAGATGCACAAAAACGCACTCGCCAGCATTGAACCTGACCTCGTCCGTGTCTCAAGCTGTGTAAGTCGTCGCAGCATACATCATTCCGTTTTTGCTTTCTGCGCACAACAGCAGGCGGACGAACGGCCACGACCGGGGTGAGGACGGGCTGTTTCAACCCAAACCCTCATGGCGGCAGTGTCACTCTCTTGCGAGCATCTGGACTTGCCCCAAGGTCGATGAGCCGCTTCACGTCCTCGTCGCGTCCATTATCTACCGTTTCGATGAATAGATCGTTGATTTTGGCTGCCATTTCGTCGATTTCGGCCGAAAATCAGATTGAGTGTGGACTGTGGTCACTGAACTGACCCTTCAAGTCTCAGAATTAGTTCGGACATTCGCGAGTGCATCACTTGACTTGTATACCGTTCTGCGAGTATAATTAATGTCTATTGAGTCTACAGCTTTGGGGTTGCTTTTCCTGCTCCCGGAGGGTTGCCCAAGTTCATCGGCAACGTTTTGGCCATTTCTCTCAGTTTGACTCTTTGAATCTTTACCCCATTTGGGACCTTATATAGAGCGCACGCGGTTTCGGAATGGATCAGATGAATGTTCCTTGAAATCGCGACGTCATGCTGCTCAAACTCACTTACGAAATGAACTTTCGTCGGGACCTTGCACTTTGCCAGCTTCTGCTTGCACAGTTTGATGAGCTCCGCCTCAAAGCTTGACACCTCCACGTCCGCCCATGAGCAAGACTTATCGTGGAGCGACACGAAAGCCACCAGAACGTCACCGTATCCCTCAACAGGAACACCGACCACTTGGGCTATTTCGACTCGAGGATGTTCCCGTAGCTGAAGCTCAATTTGTCAGGATCGGTCAGACTGTAAAGAATTCCGGATGGGGTCACATCAGCTCGGTAATTGATGAAATCATCGTGATGCACTCACTAGCCACGGACTCTAAGGGCATCACCCATTCGCCCAAGTAAAAAGAAAGCACGGCCTACTAAATTCCCATCTGGGCCAGAAGCCTGAACTATCATGTCACCTATTCGTGGTGCAGTGTTGACTTTGCATGAATTTATCAAACCAATCCGAAACGCACCAGTCTTATACCACGACCTTCCCTCTTTATCTACCACAAACGCCTTTCGTGTGGCCTCGTCATTATTCAGGTAGAAGTTGAATACTCCCGGACCTCTTGCTTGGAGCTCCCCTTGCTGGCCGGGCTCCACCTCAAGCCCCGTGTCCGGATCACAGATACGCAGCGCAATCACTCTCAGGTCCCAGTGGACGAGGCGACCACTCTGCTTTTTACGCAGGTTGGAGTGGTCGGAAGGTGGCCTGGCATCGCAATTCAAACGGCCGCAGTTTGTTGAAACTGCCCGATGGCGAGCTGAAAATGAGACGTCGAGGTACTTACCACAGTGAATAAGGCATGACCTCATTAAATACGAACACAAAAGTGATGACCATGAGCGTTACTTGCAAAAGCAAATGAAGACGTACGAAGAACCGTAACTGCCATATCTAACAGTGCGGCCGTTCGTCTTCTGGTGCAATTTCTGATGCCACACGTGATGAAACGAAAGTGCGCGAGCAGAGAATCATCAACTTTCCTCACGTCAGTCAATTGCTCTGCGATTCCCATCTTCGATAGGAATGATTTGCACTCAGCCAAAGCTCATCCCGTCTAACGTCAATACGTTTCGCTCAGAACTTACAAAGTTCGGATACCATGCTTCTATCCACCTCTCAAGGCGGCACACGACCTTCTTGCCTTTAAAATTTGCCTCCGTCCCTATATAATCAACCAACCCGTACACGATAATATCTGGCGCGGCTATGTGTGTAGTACCCCAGACCTCGGCAAACTACGCGGTGTGTTCCGGGATATATGTTCGAAGGAAAACTATTGGAGTTCGTACGCCAAAGTAGTGGTGACCATTGGACTGTTTGTGATTGGTTTGAGTGACAGGGTAAATGATCGGGTTAGGGATGCCATGGAGATTCGTTCAAAGTCGCGACACAACACATCTGAATGACCAAAATGACCGCAATTTGGGACTACATTCAAAAATCGCGAATGAAATGACGAAGCCTTTTGCCTCCATAACTCGCACCATGACTCACTCGTGAGAAGCATCGCCGCCGTAGTCAATTTTCTCGGTTGTCGAGATTTAGGATCAGCTGAGACGGTGTCTGGGTTTTGAGGGGGCTTTAGCCGCACAACAAGTGCCGCGGAGAGTACAATGGCAAGGTGATCCAATCATACAGAACACGATGAAGTAGAAATGTGAACGTTTTAGTACTGTCTGGGCCCAAATCTTTAAAAGCACTCACGTGAGTCGCCAACTTGGGGAGGCCGGTGCTACCTCTGTACATGCGTTGCAGTGACGCCAAGCTCACGAGGTTGAAAAAAGAGACAGCCATGTCCTCCGGTCGGCCCCACGATGGTGACCCGCTTTCGGGGAAGGCGTCAAAGTCGCTAAGAGGCAGCACTCCGCGAATTTTCGATGGTGAGCCGCGGATGTTTCTACGGACCACAAAATTACAGAATCGATTCAGGATCCGAATTTGATTTGAAACTTGAAACGACACGTATATCAATTTCATGTTGGCATTGAATCGTGCTTCTTCCGCCATCCTGATAGCGGGAAGGTAATGTTGTTCGTGAGCTCATTCGCGATCGACCAGAATGTCGAACTCCCCACTTACGAGGCATATTCTGTATCCGCGAACCCATTCATAAGAAACACAGGAGTAGAGCGACTAAGCTTGAAAAAATGGGCCGCTTCCAGAGTTCGGAACTTGGTGTTGATCTGAGTTGTCAAGAAAATGATTCAGCCATTATTTAGACGCTCAAACGTCTGCACCGCACGCAAAAACCCACCCCGACGGTGTCAACGCCCAGCCTCGTTGCTGCAATGTACAAAGCGACGGACTCCACGCAGTTGGGGAGCCAGGAAACGACGTTGTCTCCCCGTCGATACCCTTGCGCCACCAGGAAATTTGCTTCGCGACGGCTCATCGATCGAACCTCGGCATATGAGAGACTGGTTCATCTTCGGCGTCCACAAGCGCGATGGCGTCAGGTCGCTTGTCTGCAATGGAGTCGAAAAGTTCATAAAGTGTTCCGTGCGGCACTAGTTTGGAGATGCCGGTGTAATCGTCTCTCAGTGTGGCCTTTACGACGGAACGGTGTGCTGAGAGTACCACTAGGAAGCTTCGCAACAGGTGAGGGCGACTCGGCTCTGCGGCAAAACACAACCCGTTTCATTTCTTTACACCGTAACATTTGGCGGAATAACATTCGCCGGAAGCAAGCTGAAGTTTTTTTGCCCTGCGCCTTGGTTGTCCTCTCTCTGGCATCCCCAATGAACCTACGAATGATTTCGTCACGACGGATGGTCAGCTTCAATGTGTGATTGAAACATGCATGCGAGTCTTGACAAAATATTTACAATTAGCAATGGATCTAATGATTGGTCTTGCCTCACGATTAATCGCTTTCGCTTTCACTGGTGAGGGAGGAAGAGTCATCTGTCCCTACGATTGAAGATTCATCAGTGGTCGAGTCCTCAGATGATGATCGACGGCGGTCGTTAGAGGCAAATGAGCGAAGTGGTTCAGATAATACGACAGGAACACCAGACAATGCGGACTTTTGGTACTTGATTGGGACTAGGGAAGAAAACGTTTTAGTTGGATTGGCTCTCAGATCATATCCCAGATCTTATGCAAATAGCTTACCACTTTGTCTGATAAAAGTTTCAAAATCTTCAGGTGCACTCTCCCAATCTTCAGCGCCGAGAGGGCCCATGCGCACAATATCCTTCTCCAGCGTCCAGGTACGAAATCGGCGCACGTCCATTCCATCCGGATCACCAACGTCCACCCACTCGTCATGCTTCTCACTAAATCCCTCGTAGTGCACTCGGAGCTTCCAGGAATCAGTTGGAGCAGTTGGATCACCCTGGGACTGTCTTGTGCTCCGTGCTCCAGGAGTGCTCAGTGAAGAAGCCAGTCTCGGGGCGTAAAACAGAGCTCGAGCAAGCCACGACTTGACATTACTCCGTCGACGTTTTGCGACAGCACGGGTCGGATGGCGACCATCGGCTTCTGTGATCACGATCCGCTCACCGGAATACAAGTGTGGGTGAGACGTGCTGTCACCGGCATAAACGGAACTGCGATTGAAAGGCTTCCGTGACCCAATGCGTTTTACATTGAGCGGTCCAGACATGCACTGAAGGTGCGATTGGGGTCTCTCAGAAGTTTTGCCCAGACTGCTGCCCCCATCCAAGATGGTTTCCTCGTAGATCTCCTCAAAAAATTCCGCAACGTATCCTGAAGATGTGACATGTGTATTGACATTCGAGTCCTCACGGTTCAACGCCATCGCCGTCAAGGTTTCTTCCTCAAGGACCGCCCTAGAAATCGATGATTGGAGAGGAAGGTCTTGTTCGTAACCACTCGACGCTTCCGAGCGGTGGTCATCGAGAGACCTTGTCTCCCGTCTGTTTTCGATCCGCGGCCTTTTGGGCAATGGTTGTGACAGAATAGATTCTGTACTAATAGGGCGCTTCCTTGGCGCCTCGAGCGGTCTCAAAATTGACACCCACGACCCTGTAGTCTTGTAATCCATCGCGAGCTCGTCTATATCGTCGTCGGCATCAACGATTTCCACATTTATGGCACTTTCTGTTGCAGCACGCAAGAGTGCCTGCGATCTCCCGCCACCATGAACGGATAGACTGGGTGAAGGTTTCGACTTTCCAGAACTGCGACCAGTCACTACACTTGAAGACGTGCTGGAGCGTCGGGAATGGCGTGTCGTCACGCTTAATGCCCTTTTACCAGGAACCGGTGGTTGTGATGAGGGACTCGAAGGGCTTCCGCGTGAGTCACTCATGTGCGATCGCCTCGGATTAACATCTTTTACGGGTATGCTGGTTGAGATGGACGTGTTGATCTCCAAAGGGACAAGTGGAAGGGAACGTCGCACTTTGTCTGATCTGTTGGCGGGGGGTGTCACTCCAGGTGCAGCACCTCTGATTGATCGTTTCCAGGTCGGCTCCGTTGTCTCGTTAAGATTTACCGGATTCGCCCAGCGCTCGTCGTCACTGACACCCAGAACATCCACATCGTCATCCTGTGACTCTTCGAAGGTTACATGTACTTCCTTCGGTTGTGCAGACAGCGGGCCATGTGAGTACAGGGAGGGTTGCAGCACGGAGGGCAAAGGAACTTGTCTTTCAACTGAGGTCCCCACGCCGCTCTCATTATGCGGAGTTAATCCCGACGGCGCCTGAGTATAGAATCGTTTAGGTTCTCCATTGCCAGTCAAATCATTGTTGGTATTGGCGTTCCTTTGCTCCGCTGATTTGGAATACTCTGACCCAAGTGAGGTGACATCCATTACTTCATTGGTAGACATAGGTTCTCGTTCCAGTAAAGTCCCCGACGGCAAAGGTGATTGAACGAGTCCTCTCCCTTCACTAGCTGCAGCCGCCAAGGGAAGTCCAACATCGGCAGCCCGCTCGGGAGATCGATACCCTTCTGAACCTGATATCCAATCTTCTTCCGTGGATGTGGAGGTAGGTTGAATGGCGTTGATTTCCGAAAGAAACCCACGCTTCAGTCCTGCAGCTGCACTAGCGATTGCAGAGGAAAATCCATGGAGCGAAGTTCGCAAGTTTGACGGCTGTGAACTTCCGAGAGGGGTTTCAAGTTCTCCTGACTTTGCGATGTCAGCAATCATGGACGGCCCCGCGTTCCCAGGATGTGTCTGAGATCACCAATAGAAGAAAACAGGTGAGATGAACTTCTTCGGGATCACTTTTCGTCCAACAACTCACCTCTTGTTCATTTTCGCTCCACAAACTGTGCTCACTTGCAGCATCCTCTAGGCGCGGTTCTTCTCCAGAGGTTGTCCCTGGATTATGGCCTCGTCCATCTGTCAATGTGGATTCCTCCGATAATTTCTCTACCGCTAAAGGCTTATTAGGGAGTCCGGGTCCTGTGGGATCAACTGGGGTGCTTGCAATGTCATCCTCTTCGTACGCGAGGTCCGCCTGGGGCTCTACTGCAGCCGCCGGATCACGATCGCCTGCGTTTGAAACTTCTATCGATCTTGGTCGGGAGGTGACAGGATATTCTGAGACAACAGGCCTTTGGGCATTCGAAAGAGAGTTTTTGGTAGTAATATGTCTGCGCTCGGGGACATCCAGCTGCATGTCAATCACGTCATCGGAGATTTCTGTTTCCGCGTCAGAACTCGAGTCACTATCCACCGCAGAGCTGTCCACAATAATGAACTGATCGTCCGATTCAGGCCCTTCAACGTCAATATTTCCCGCATTTGTTGATTTTCGTTGCTCAGCGAAAACATTCCCTCGCTGCTCTCGTCCACGATCCTCGAAGCTCGCAAAAATCATGCTCCTTCTCACCGCAACCATGACTCTGTTACCGCCTTTTCCAACCGTCTCCACGTTGACAAACGGCTTCCGCTTCCGCCCCATTTTCGAGCCTGTCTCGTCGTACATTCTGACTGGACCCAGTCGTGGATCATACCTCGGCGCGTTGAGTACCAGTGTCGCCGGCGTTGATCGTCCCAGGGATCCTATCCGAGTTGGCGTCAACGAAGGGGCGGAACGCATAGGCGGGGAGGATGCCCTGCGCGGGGATACGGCAGTGGAGACGTCCGAAACAAGAGCTTCCGGACGATAGATATTGAAAATACTTGAGAGAAAATCAGGCTCCGTTGGATCCTCAGGTGCTTCAGGTATGGTGGCAACAGGCCCACCTCCCCGCCCGATGCGCCCACCTCGACCCCTCCCAGTTCCCTTTCCCGTTCCAGTTCCAGTTCCTCTTCCGGTTGCCATTCCCCTGCCCCTTCCTCTGCCCATTCCCATTCCTATTCCTCTTCCTCTTCCTCTTCCTCTTCCACTTCCACTTCCTCTTCCTCTTCCTCTTCCTCTTCCTCTTCCTCTTCCACTTCCACTTCCACTTCCACTTCCACTTCCACTTCCACTTCCACTTCCCCTTCCCCTTCCTCGACCCCTTGCCTGGATACCATCAGAATGAGGATGCACCATCTCCACTGCTTCTACTCTGTCCACCAATTCACTCGGCCCGCTCCGCGCCGAGAAACGTCCGAGTCTTGACGCATAAGGGTGGGTTACAACCACAAGAGCGCGGTGTGTCAGAGAAGGGAAGAATCGCTGGCGTCCGGTGAGTGGAGCTCTTGGGATAAATGATGCACCGGTTCCTGACGTTAACGAGGTCATTGCTGAAACAGAGCTTTTTACATTTGGTGGCAGTTCGATCACTCCGTCCACCTTATTTCCCCTGGTACTCCCAAGATCATAATCTCGCTGATCCAACGAAATCGGATCGCCACTTGACAGCTCGACAACAACACCCCTTCCATGCGGAACTTCCACCATCCACACGGGATCTTTGGCAGGAGTGGCCTTGGGCTTGTGCTGTTGCGAACTCGGAGCATTATCGTAAACGGTTTCATCCGAAACCAACCAATCCTCCACTAAATTTCCACCCGCATCATTGCCTTGCTGATCCCACATTCCTTCCCACGCCTCAGTGCCTCCTGCGCGTCTCAGTACTGGCGCGGCGACCCCGCTCACCAGCACCAAGTCTCTCTCCAGGGTATCCGCTTCCTCAAGGTCGATGCGATCGTCCTGGGTCACCCAGCCGTCGAGTACATCAGTACTCTCCCAGGGCGGAACGTCCTCGGAAATAGGCGAGCGAGGTGGTGAAGAGCGAGGAGTCGGAGTCGGAGATGGCGGCGTGTGGGGTTTGGGCGGCGTGTGGGGTTTGGGCGGAGTGTGAACGGGAGATTCGGGAGGAGGATTCGACACAGGCACGAAGGAGATGGAGCCGTACACTGGCTCCTGAGGCCACCAGCTGTCCTCGGCATCGTCAGTATAGTCATCACTGGCATCAGCCTCGGTGTCATCCTGCATCTCGACATCGCCATCATCGACAGAATCCACTACCATGATAGCGTCCTCAGCGCTCGGCTGTACTTGAGCAGCTTGCGCATTCTTTGTCTCGGCTTCTTGTGCATTCAACACCTCTGTCGTACCTTCCACCGCGCTATTAACGCTGCGTCGAGTCAACTTCCAGGAAACAGCTCCACTCGCTGGTCCCGCATTTCCGCTGACGAACCCACGAACCCTCATTTCAATATCCAGCGGAAGCTCGCCATCCCCATCCCCCAACACGAACATCTTCTCAATGTTCTCCAAAGGCACCGCCAGTTTCACCAACCCGGACACTTTTCTCTCCCCGGTACCTTTCCACATTTGACTCCATTCCACACCGTCAGCCACCAAGCCGCTCTTCCTCCTTCCTTCCAAGACCCACTCAATATGCGCGCATGCCCCAACCACAAGTTCCTCGGGCGGCTTCATATCTTTTAACCCCGAGATTCGCTCCCTCCCCATCCCCGCTGCACCGTCTTCAGTCTCTTTCGCGCCACCGCGGGTCGTTCTCTGCCAAAACGCGGGCCCCAGCGCGATCGAGGACGGGAGCGCGGGGAGGCTGGACGAGAGGGCTAGGGGAACTGAGACGCCGGGTTTGGAGGCATTTGGAGGAAGAGATGCGAGTGTGGGTAATGAAGCGGGTGGTGGAGGTATATAAGGGGAGGGGTGGATGACGGATGCGGGTGGGCGAAAGTTGAGGGGCAGAACTGTCAGGGTTTGTGGAAGGACGGAGAGCGAGGTGGGTGGGTTTGGCGAGAGGACTAGGGCACGTTCGTGAGTGAGAGCGGATTAGATGTGGTACGATGGACAATCGTGGAAACGCTTGGAAATGGACTCCAATACGATACGTTCCGACAGCCTTCCACCTCCCGCAGTCGGTCCATCACCAGGTCATACCGCCACAGCACCCCAAGACAACCCTCCCTCGCTCCGAAACTCACCTCCACACACTCCCACACCAGCCCAACACGCTCCCTCGGCCCTCGGCCGGCCAAACCTATCCCAGCGTGCGACTCTGCAGAGCACCGCCTCATCCTTCTCTAGCGGTCGTCGCCGTGCCGTCCGCGCGCTGTCAGGCGCGGTGGGCGATGGGCCCGTAGGGATGCCATGGACAGTGTGTGTCGTGGATGGGCCGATGAAGGAGCGCGTCCATGTGGGTGCTGGGGGGTACGTGGGCGGGGGTGGTGCAGCGCCGGTCGAGGTGGGATCACTTGAGGGCTGTGGAGTGGATGGGGCAGGTGGGGGAGAGGGAGGGAATGGGAGCAGATCGACTGTATAAGAGGGTTCTAGAAGTGACGCGAGATGAGTAAAAGTAACCGAGATTGAAAAGAGTGAACATGGTGCTCACCTCCGTTCCGTGGGTTCCAATCCGGGTCGATCCACTTGAGTGTGAACGAAGTGCAGCTGGATGCAGTGATGTCGAGTGTCACTTTTATGGCTGGCAAGGCGGGGTTGGCAGAGATGACGGGAGATGTGGCGTTTCTGTGTGTCGTAGAGTGGGACGGTCCGCCGAGGTTCGCGGACGAGAGGGAGTGCGAGAGCGACGCGGTTTTGCGGCGCGCCCCAAACGGCTGCGCCGAGTAAGGTCGCGGAATGGAGTTGGATTTGGGAGCCGGCAAGTAAGAGTGGCTGTGAGAGTGGGTAGGTGGGCCGTTGAGGCGGTTGAGAGGGAGTTTTAGCGTGAGACGGGATAGGGTGGAGGCAGTAGAGGATTGAGACGGGGGTGTTGCGGGATGCGATGCAATGGATCCGGAGGTGACCGACGAGTGTGAAGACAGAGAGGAGCTTGACGTGATTCCCCCAAGCGGTGGTAAAGCAGCGAAGGTAGTGGGAGTTGGAGCGGGAACAGGCGGAGGTGCAGGAGGTGCACTCGGTGGAGGATTGGCTGCGAGTGACACGCCGGCATTCTCTGCAGGGTTGCGCGACTCAACAGCTTGTACAGAAACTGCTGCCAGAACTACTCCTGCGCTGCTGGAATGCAGCGACTCGGCCTGGCTTGAGCTGTCCTCCCCCTCATCGTCGCCGTCCTCCTCATCGTCCTCCTCACTCGCGCTCTCCACCGTCACTGCAGAATCTTCCCCTGCACTCTCGTTCGTGTCTCTCTCCCCTCCGCTTTCGTCTCCTGATTCTGCTTCTCCACCGACGACAGCTGGCTTCGCGGCTTGAACGGGCACCACGTCTTCGTCGTCGTCGTCGTCTTCGATCCGAAACCGACTCGACCGTCTCCGCTCCTTGCGAATCTCGTTTCTTGTTGCCTCTTCCGCCTCCTGCACTTCCTCCCGCTTCAGCTCAACAACAGTTCTTGTCGTCGCCACAACAAGAGCTCCTGCCCACCTCGCGCCCCGTCCCCGACCCCGCCCGCGTCCCCTGCCTCCTCCCTTTCCTCTTCCTCGTCCTCGTGTAGGTAGCACCACTGTCTCTGCCGCTCCTCCAGGCACCACCGCGCTGTCGCCAGCGGTTGCAACGCTGACAGTACCTCCCCGACCTCTTCCCGCGGCAGCTGCCCACGGACCCCGTCCGCGTCCCCGTCCGCGCCCGGACATTCTGCGGCGGATTCGAGTGTCGGTGTGGCGTGCGGAAAACACACGCTCCCGTTGACCTGACTGTGACTTGGAAGAGTTGTGACCTCAGTTTCCCTGTACCGTCCACTTCCTCGCCTCAGCAAGCTCCGTCTCTGCAATCGCCATCGCCCGTCCCTCTGCCGCTCGTTTGTTCGCGGTCACTTCCTTGTCATCGTGGAGCATGTCGCAGGAACCTATTGATGTGCTTGTCTCCACACGGGAGGCCGCCGAAAAAAGACTTGTAGCGGAGCAGCAGAGCCTCAGGGAGTGCATCGATCTCGAGACCGAATGGAGAGACAAAGTCCAAGCTGACCAGAAAAGCTGGGACGATGCAAAGAGAGCGTTCGTCACCATCGACAGGCAGCTCGCCTTCTCTACTTCGGAGCTCGAGCGCGCCTCTCAAGAACGAACGCGCCGGAAAGAATCGGTGGATAAGGCGATTCAGGAGGTGTCGGCCCACGTTATTAAGGAACTCAAAGCGGTGTGTTTTTTCGTTCAAGTACCTGTACTGACGGTGGATCGAGCTCCTCTGATTGAGATGATTTCCGACAGAAAGCTGCATCTGACTTCCTCAGTGAAGCATATCAAGCTGTTTTGGCTACAATTGAGGGGAAAGTTCCTGCACTGGCGGAACGTCGGAATGTACAGCACGGTCATCTGACGGAGGCAATACCAGCCCTGTGGAATTCCTCATCCTCGCCAACGGCAGTCCCATCACCCGAATCACTATCTGAACCATCCATCAGCAACTGGGGTAGTTCCATCAGTCCGCCTTACCAGGGGTCAGATGTTGACCACACTGGTTCAGATTGGAGGACCGTTGGGATGGGCGGAATCGCAAACCGGACGTTGGCAGACCATGAGGCTGCCAGTGCCCTGTCACTTATCCCCTTACAAACTGTGATCCTTGGCAAAATTCGAGATAATTTGGCTGAGGGCGAGCCGACTTCCTCCACTTCCGACCGCATTGATCTAAGAGAGTATCCCATTACACCAATTGATGAGGTAAGTTCGGGCACGGCAAGGCCACCTCTTCTACCTTTTGATCCCCGGCACTATAAAGTACTTATGTCGTTTCCATCTCCATCTCCCAAACAGTTCCGTCCACAGTTCGCTCACTCTACCGCAACGTGTGCGCCTTACCAGGGTGAACAAGTGGGCGTGACTCCCCCGGCACCGGCACCAAATGAGGCACATCGCCTGGGTGAACAAATGGACTTGATCCTCGTGGCACCATACGTCCCTCCCCTGGCTGAGCCAAAGGATGCAATTCCCTTGGCTCCAGACGGGCCACCCCCGAGTGAAGAAGTGGAACCGGTCCCCCTGCCAACTGTGGACATGATTCCCCCGGGTTACCGAGCGTTGTACCCTCTGACACGGTCTACCTTGACACCGGATGGCCGGCTTCCGCTGTATGAGCAAGCAGACGCGATCCCAAAAGAGGAAACATTCTATCCTGCGTCAGAGGGACCCCGTGCAGAAAGCGGATATGATGACTTGGATCAACTGTAAGTTAGTGAACGGGCAATAACACCGGTGAGCGGTTGACCTTCCCAATATACACGTTTCCAGTGCATTTGAAGGCGCCGCACGGAGTAGCCAAGTCGCGCATAGCGGCAAGGCCCAAAGTCGAGGAGGGGCGCAAAGCACGGCAGTGAGACGTCCAAAGTCGGCTGCAAAATCCAAGCGACGACGAGGAGATCTTGAAGACTACGTCCCCAGCCCCCGTCGCAAGCAAAAAAGGGTCACCATTCCTCAGCATGATTTGGAACAGGAAACTGACGTATCGGCGTCGTCTGCGACCACAAGTACCAACAAAGTCGTTTCAAATCAGGGGAGGAACAAGGTTTCAGGTCAGTACAGGTTATCGCTTTTGGTAACAATTGAAGCATGATCACAACCGGTATTTCTGAATGTGGTAATATAGCATATACCCCTCGCGCTGGCGAGAGCGTTGTTCGAGTCTTGCAAGAAAAGAAGTGCCGGTCACAGAGGTACGCTTTCAAGAAGGAGTTCCAGTGCCCCTTTTGTCGCTCGCATCGACAAAATACGCAGTTGCACGAGCCTTGCATAAATGAGGGCAAGCGGTCCATCTTCCAGATCCTGGTAGTGAAAGACGATGGGGTAACACTCGAACATTGGAAGACGGATGTGGTCGGTTACTCCGACGATGGTGGTGAACCGCGTGGTGACTAGGGCGTCGCCTGCCAAAGCGTCTTTGCCCGCTCTTGCAACGTCGACCACGTGCTCAGTTCGTTGCGTCGGGACAAAAGCGCCACCCTCCTTCTCGACAAAAATGGGGACTTGTAGATAGCAATTGCATTACGAATTGTAGTAAATAAAAATCCACTCTTTGCTAATCTTTATGACCAAGCTCAAAGAACTAATAGGGAATTCAGGAGTTTGACTCACATTGAGGCGATTTAACATCATTTCATGATTACGATCATGAAAACGCTCCACTGAACCGAGCACAGCCATTTCGTCCCGAAGCTCCCAGTCGCGGACTTTAACAAATCCTTCCCCGATAGACCCAGCATGCCCAAGAACCGCAGTCGTACAAATCCTCATGTCCAGAAAGTGATTCCATCAACTGACTTGATGCGAATTTCCAAACGTTTGGTAGGCTCTGAAACTGCTCGCAGAAAGTGATAGCAGTTGTTCCGCTGTTCTGGCTGTCCTGCAATGCATTCCTCCAGGCTGTGTCCCGCCTTGGCATATGCAATCATAACCTCGATCTTTTGACCAAGTTAGCAGCCATTTAAATACCCTCACCCAGAAGCGATATTGACCACCCGTAAGTGCCCTTGCAAACAACTGAACAAACAACTCATTATTGTTAGAAAAAATCAATTCAATGGCATTTTTTTACACTCACAATTGCCTCCGCCGCATTCTTGGAAACACTTCTGAGGAAGAAGTCCTGGAATAGGATTCGCGATGCTGAAATCAAGGGACAAACCACCGTGTCAGCAAGCGGATTGTGTTTTTCCCTGAAAGTTTTGGCGTCTGAGAGCATCGGATTTAATCGATGAGTGAACAGATTATCAGTATCCAGATAGAAATATACGCTCGTGGAGACCACCTAAAACGCACGAATAAGCTCATCAACATTGGAATTGTTTTAGTCAGTGCTTGAAAATAAAAGCCACTTGGCACAGTTCGCCTGGACCTGGATGCTGCTCGTTTCGCAATCCCTGAGGTCGTCCGACGTCGGTGACACGTCAAACCAAATCCCAGGCCCCGAGACACCAGGAATTCTCGTATCTAAACGCTCCCAGAACTTCTTGATGTCGTCCTTTTTGCGCTTCCGCGAATTTTGGTCGGAATAGCCGGTTCAAGTGGATGGTGATGGCGATGCTTGAGGAAGCCTGCACCATACGCGGTGGCCATATTTTCTACAACAGCATCGGTGATGTCTCTGCAGGGGCAGATCCCCAAAGCTCGATGTGAGTGACCGTTGTCATTCAATCAGATCCAACCCACTCGTTTCGGGGAGTCACTCGATTCGCGATACTCTCGATCCGTGCATTCAAAGCAAAAAGCTCCAGACGAAGGTTTTCGGGGACCTTTTCCTGAGCCAAGGCACGGATTTTCAAGACAAGAAACAACTTGGCGCACTGCTTGGTATAGAAATCGCCTTGAACCCGACGAAATCATCGACTGGGGTCGGGGAGCGTAGAACAACGGGAGCAGCCATCGATAGCTTTAAACAAAGAAGTCACGCCGATGAAGAGGAGGTCGGGGATCTGGATGCGAGGGCGGTCAACGTCTCGAACCAGTTTAGCCGCGTTCAATCTCGGAGGGTTTGCCAGCGGACTTGCCAACATAGCAGCGCTGTTCTAGAAGCAACTGGTCCCTCATCTGGTTGAACGGTGGCTGATCCATAAGTTCTTCAACAACATGAATGTCCAGGAATCCCGACTCCACAGTTTCACGGGGGGGGTTGGATGGAGCCATGAATAGGGAAGACGTCTTCCTGAGAAAGACAACATGCTGCTGCCAGTCTTTCCAAATCAAAAATGGGCCAGGACATCATGAACAGGAGATTAGAAGGTGACTTGAATGCGATGTGAAACCGCAGAGTTGGCAATGGATCGGACAACGGTTCACCACAAGGCAGAGAATGCCCAGTCATTGCCAACCCCTATGCTATCATGACAAACAGAAAAAACTGCTGCAAACACAACACCCATGCAGAAGAAACGGCCCGGACGTCCGGGAATATGTGAGGGGCAGTACGATGACGGGATGAGTGGAGCGCACGGTAGGGTCAGCGTATTGGAAAGAAAGAATTTCAAACGTTGTTTTTGTTTTGGATCAATCTCGAAACTTGTGCTAAGTGTATAGTAAGGTTTGCGAAGTGTCTTGTATTATAACTCAAGAGTGCTGAAGGTCCCGTGATTGAACTTTTGGAGTTTTGTTTGTAGGTGAAACAGCCATCTCTTCGAGTGCAGGTCCTTGAGCGATTTGCAATGATTACTCACTTTGGCACCTTAAGAACCACTTTTCTTGAAAAATGATATGATCTTATTGTCTCATAGCTCTTAGCTCGACAGCAGCCATAGATAGGTGAAAAAAAAAATCATCAATAAACATTCTAGGAATTGTAGGTGGCTTTTAAAAATGGATCATAGGATCATAGGAGAAGTTTGAACGCCCTGGTCTCCCCCTTTTCACTCTGGCATCTTCTCACCGTGCTTTCGATGATCTTTCCTTGAGATTTCGGAGAGATGGCTCCGTCGTGACGGCTTTCTTGAGTGCTTTGGCGTACATAGCATTCGCACTTCGCGGGAGATATGTTGAACACACTGGGCTCATCCAGAGGGAGTTTGTGATCGTGTGATGTGTTGGACCAGGAGGTGCTGTGACCTTTGTGCTTATCTGTGCCTGCTTTTCCAGTGACTCCTCGAAAAAAATAAATACAATTATAATAAAAATCTAATTTTTAAATTTTATATGAAATGAA
The DNA here is from genome assembly GCA_001574975.1 of Gonapodya prolifera JEL478. Lineage (NCBI taxonomy): Eukaryota > Fungi > Monoblepharomycota > Monoblepharidomycetes > Monoblepharidales > Gonapodyaceae > Gonapodya > Gonapodya prolifera. The sequence continues at coordinate 56,158 of KQ965751.1, read as the reverse complement.
GATTCATAAAGTTCATAATGCTTGAGGCCGTCCTATCGCCATCATAAACGGCTGGGGCTGCACCACTACGGTAGGCAACTATCATGGGGAATCCGTGGATACCAGCCTTCCTCGATTCCTCGGGTGAGATATCATCAGTTTCTTTCGCTGTGCAAGAAATTGTGGCGCCGTTGGCCTGTACAACGGTAGACGGGACTCCGTTTTCGTCGCGTTTGATATCACCACCATGTTTGGAAGCCAGGGCGGTGATAAAGTTTCCCCATTCTGGCTTCATTCTTTCACAGTGTGTGCATCCCGTCATGTAGTAGAAGACAAGCTTTCGATCTGGCTACTTTTCTTCTGCAGTAAAACCCGACACCTCCCGGGTCGATGTGAACACGCCGATGAGTGACAATGTCAGTATTCCAAGATAAACATACAAGTTCGTGAGACTCATTGATGTCTCTCCACAAAAAAATTATTTGTCATTGCCTGAGTATCTTACCATCCCCCTCCACAAGTGCGCTCCGACAAGCTGGTGAGCATCTTTTTCGCTCACTTCACGCTGATGCAACGCACGGATTGTGCGGATCATAAACTTGGCGGTACCAAATGCCCCTGGAGAACGTCTGATAAGCTGTTTGTAAAGTTTTGGATAACGTGCTTGCAGCGTAGGCGCACCACCACCGGGAGTGCTCTCAAGCTCGTTAATCTCCCTTTCAATCACTTCGAGCTCTTCTTTGGTGATCATTGTAATCAGCTTTCCACAAAATTTAATGCAATTTACACAACTGTGCTGGCCTCAGGATCTCTTTGCGAAACTCGCGCATGTCGAAGTCGCTGAAGACCTTGCCACTGAACGCAGTAACACTTGAGGCCTTGCCTAATGCACGCTGCAACAAGTAAAAGATCAAATATGCCCCACACTGCCCGTCCTCCTTTTGGTGTTCGACGTGATTGAACTCTATGGTCACAAGTGCTGGCCTAAGGCCTCTCAGGTACTTCATCATAAACTTGTTTGGCGGAATGTCCAACCGGATCAAAGTACTCTAGTACTAGCCTGTTTTCATTTTCGCGAAGAATGGCCGCAACCCAATGCTGCCCTTCTTTGTACCAAGGATCGGTGTTCAATACAAATCCAACAAGTTTGGTTGAGCCTCCTCGAAGCAGGTCCAGCGCAATCTGAATCTTGTTCCCAGAGTCCATAAAGTCGGCAGAAAATATACCAAGAAATTCAAATCAGCGGGGGTCTACGACACGTTGCCATTGCTCCATCACTTCCTCTATATGGTCAGACCATAACCACGCGTCTATGTTGCCTTCAGGTCCCACGGGTAAGAAACTGGATACGATATCTTCGAGTGCCGCACATTCGTCTCAACTCCCTCCCCCAACTGCATGACAACGTCTCTGGTGCAACTTTTCTGCAACACACACTGCTTCACCTTTCAGACCGTTGGCACAGGCAGTCTGAATTAGATACCGCTCTTGCGCTGGAGTCATGCATCTTTGGTACTTATATCGCACAGGACTACAATATCTGGATTTCATATGAAATGCAAAATAATTTATTTTAAAAAAGACTGCTTAGCGTGCTAATACAACCACTGTGTAAAGTTGGTAAAAAATTAATTTTTTTTTCTTTTCTGGCACATCTCCCTAAGCCACCTAGATACCCCGCAGTGAATGAGGACACCCTGCCAAATCCAACGTTGTTGGGTGAGGACAACCTTGCGTAGCCCCAAGGGCACCTTGGGAGAGGACACCACGAAACTATTCTGCCAAAAAGACTCCAAAATACTCGATACAGCGGGACACAGGGAGTTTTGCAATGAATATTTTACTGCCACCTATCTAAACGATGCTCTGAGTGGTTGACAAGCGCTGCGCTTTAACCCTCGCGTGACATGGTTGTGGCCTAGACAGCCAGTACACTACCCCAAGTAGATAACGCAGGGTACAGCGTACTAGCCCAGACCAACCAACCGATGCCTCTCTGAATGGTTTATAAGCCGGTCACTTGATGCAAGTATGAATTGTTAATGCAATTCCCCACTGGTCGCAATCTCTGATAGGCGTGTTAACAACAAAGCCGGTGCCCATTGGCGCCGCAGGGTGCCAACATCTCTGTGTGTGCTCTTTTGAGTACGTTGGACTTTTGTTGGAATTGGTCCATCCGGCAAAAAAAGCTGACCTTTTATATTGCCGAGCTCAGGGATACCTTAACCTGATACCAACAAAAGATTCAAGTTCACAACAAGGGGGGGGGGGGGGGGTGCATTACTACTTTTCGATACAGCGAGGAGGTTTGGTGCTGAAGAGTGGTGCATAGTATTTTGAGAAGAATGTTGACAAACGCAGTGACGGGGGTAAGACTATTGCGCCTCCAACGACGCTTGTGAGTGGAGAGGGGGAGGTGCGGCAATGCAAATGGGAGACTGGGCAGGCGTTGTGGGAGGCGACGTTGGCTGCGATGCCGAGGCGAGGCAGCAGTTGCAGACTTTGGTGAAGGATTTGAATAATAAGGTGCAGTGCAGTGTGACCCAGAAGGAGAGGCGTTTGCAATGTCACCGAGGCTCTGGGAAGAGCCTCATCATGGTGGTTGGAAAATTTCGAGAATATGTGGAAGGACGGGGACAATCGTTGTCGTTTGCACGCAGGCATGCGAGAAGCAGGGAAGACCTTGAAAGTATCAATAGCGGTAGATCCCACTTTGAGCAATGATGTCTTCTTCTTCATCATCATTCGCCTGGTACTTTTTTTGGGAGTCTTATGACGATTGCGGCCTTTGTGATGGACATAACATGCATGTCGCAAGTAAACATGGTGGAACAACCGTGCGAATGCACAGGAAAGGTTGTAGGAAGCCCTCTGATGTGCTCCACAGGGTTACGTCACCAAACGGAAAGTGAAACCAAGGACAAGGTTTGTGGCCGCGTTTCGTATGGTGTCAAGGGTCGTGTTCTGGGTATTGGGACAACTCGAGAGAAGGAGAAAGAGGCGGCTGAGGAGCACCATGGAGGGGCAAGGGGAAGCTCAGGGAGAGGACAAAGATGTCAGTGGGGAACAAGTTGACGAGTGATGCATTCTCTTTTCTAGGTTTGTCTTTGTCGTTGGTGATTCATTTGCTTGCACTTGAGTTGTGGCACTTTGCACGTTGTAGGGGTGAATGGTTATTTTCTTGTATTATTTGATGTGAAATTGAGGATTGTCAAGCAAGAGACAATGCTTTATAGATTGTACAGCTGCACTAACAAGTTCATTACCACAGCAACATATTTAAGTTTTGGTATTGTGAATCCTAAGCCAACTCTTAGCAGCTGCATCACCCTGCTCTGCAGCCTTGCAGTACCAATGCACTGCCAGTAGGAAATCCTTCTCTACACCTTCACCTGTGTAGTAACAGCCTCCAAGGTTACTCTGAGCATCTGCATCACCCTGCTCTGCAGCCTTGCGGTACCAATGCACTGCCTGTAGGAAATCCTTCTCCACACCTTCACCTGTGTAGTAACAGCCTCCAAGGTTACTCTGAGCATCTGCATCACCCTGTTCTGCAGCCTTGCGGTACCACTGAACTGCCTGCTGAAAGTCCTTCTCCACACCTGCACCATTGTAGTAACACTTCCCGAGGATACTCTGAGCATCTGCAAGACCCTGCTCTGCAGGCTTGCGGATCCATTGCACTGCCTGCTGAACATCCTTCATCACACCTTCACCTCTGTAGTAACAGCACCCAAGCCACATCTGAGCATGTGCAAGACCCTGCTCTGCGGCCTTGCGGAACCACTGCACTGCCTGCTGAACGTCCTTCTCTACACCGTAACCTTGGAGGTAACACCCCCCGAGGTAATAATGGGCACATGCATCACCCTGCTCTGCGGCCTTGCGGAAACACTGCACTGCCTGCTGAAAGTCCTTCTCCATGGTTACTCCATTGTAGTAACATAGACCTAGATCATGTTGAACCTGCGGGTTTTCTTGTTGTCGCTCTGTGTGAGGGTAACCTTGGTCAAGTGCCTTCTGCAACCACTTCCATGCTTGTTCTTTATCCTCCTTGAGTCCATTGTCGCCGTCCCAATAAGCCCACCCCATTTTCATCCGCGCTGCAGGACTCCCTTGATCTGCGGTCAACTGCCACAGCTCAACTGCCTTGTGGTTGTTAATAGGCACCACTGCATAACCATAGGCATAGTAATGTCCTACCCAACATTTTGCAGCAGCATCCTGACCACCTGCTGCTTTCATGAGCCATTGTAGAGCAAGGCGATGGTCTCTCTCAACCCCAAGCCCATAGCTGTAAAGTTCCCCAAGCTTTCGTTGCGCCTCAGCATGCTCCTGTAAAGCAGCGTCATAATACATTTCTGCTGCCTGAAGAAGCACCTTTGGTCGCCCTTCGCCAAATCTGTAACAGTCACCAAGCTTCGTCTGGGCATTTTTGCTTCCGGATTTTGCAGCTTCTTCGAACCATCTGACCGCTTCCCTGATGTCCTTCACCAATCCTGCCCCATTCCAGAAGCAAAGTCCAAGGCAGAACTGTGCCTCTGCGTGCCCCATCTCTGCTGCCACCCTGTAGCTTGCAGCAGCAGCCTCCAGGTTACCAGCTGCATGTTGCTTTTGGGCCTCTTCAAATGGATGCAAGGAACTGTCCCGTGGAGAGGTATATCCCGAGTCCTGTCGACTTGCACTGGCACTAAACTCCCATGGCACTGGAAGTGTCCTGAGTTCAGAGTGGTTACTTTTACATTCCAATGTTGTTTTGAAGATGACTGTCACTGACCTGAGGCTTGCAAGAACCGGAACAATACCTCTTGCAAAACTTGTTGGTCGGGACGCAACGTCATTGTTCCAGCACCGTACCATCAAATTCTTCAGAGCATCCGGCATGTCAGCAAGTCGCGGGTCTGAAAGATTGGGTCGTTTTCCAGCAAATGCAATTGCATTTTTCAGCTCGTCAAATGCTGCCAGCTCTGGTTCAGAGTATGGTCGTCCGAGCACCCACAACTGCAGTACAAATGGTCACCAAATCATCCAAAAACACTGACCTTGACTGTCGCTTACTGCATAGCAAGTGATGCCGAACGCGTAAATGTCTCGACCCTGACTTAGATTGGTGTCGGGGATAAAGCGGTTCAGTCGAGGGCGCAATGCCTCAGGCGGCATGTACAGGTCTGTTCCAGACAGAGGATCCCTGCTTCCTGCCCTGTACTTTGCCATACCGAAGTCTGCAATAGCCCCAGTGCCGTCCCGCGAAACAAGGATATTGCCGGGTTTCAGGTCCAAGTGTGCAATTCCTTGCTGTTCCAAGACATACATTCCAAGAGCAACTTCATGCAACTGCCTCAAAATGATGGTTAGCAGTCTGATTTCTTGTACCGGCAGCTCTTCTTACCAGTTTAAGCTTCAAGGGTGCCAATGCTACTCCTTCAGACTTCTTCTTCTTCAGATAGGTGATGGCATCGCTTTCCATGAGGCGAGAGATCATAAATGGTTCCCCATGGGAGTCGACGCATGCGCCGTGGAGCGGAACGATGTTGTCGTGTGGTAAAATGCTCGCCCAAACACGGACCTCATTCAGAAAGTCCTGCTTCACCTGGGAGAAGTCGTCCGTTAAAGCTGCGATCGCGCAACTTCTTTTGCTCCAATCACATGGAAACGTACGTTCCCGTCAGAAAAGTCTGCTCTGAGGGTCTTCACAGCAACGGGCCCCAGCAGCTTCCACGTCCCTTGATACACCGACCCAAAGCCACCACGGCCAAGGCAGATGTTCGACCAGCTAACATCTCTTCTCTGTATGTGCCACGATGGACGTGGTGGCCTCGCGTCTGCCATCACTGCGCTCTGACTGAAATGGGATTCCACTACTGAAAGGTGTTCTTTCTTTCACCGCCATGTAATTTAAAACTGTACAGAAAAATAATTTCTGATTCTCCGTGATCGACGGAGCGTGGGGAATCACATTTATTGCAAAAAAAAAAAAAAAAAAAAAAAAACATGGGTCGGAGTGTCAGATTTGCCAAGTCCAAAAAAGTGTCGTAGAGCTCCTTGTTCTGTCTCTTGCTTTGTTGCACGACAATGTCTCAAATTGTGTAGGCACATGGAACTTTACTCAAAGCGTCAACAAGACCAGAAGTTATTTGTGGGCAGCGTTTTCAAACTCTAGTTTTTCCATTTGTGCAAGGCGTTTAACCTTGCTGTCTCTATCAAGTATCCTCTCGTCTTCAGATGATTATAGATAAAGGCTTTGATGGTTATGAAGGTGATAACATTGCTATTCACGACCAGGGTGACGCAGACAAGTATATACCTGAAATTATACAGTATGCGGAATGGCTCGCTGATAAGGCTCACTCACTCGGTCTTCTGGCTGTTTTTAAGAACGCACCAGACTTAGTATCCAAACTTGTTTCTACGTATGACGCTGTGATAGCCGAAGAAGCCTTTAACTACAACGAAGTTTGAATCTTACACGGCGTTCTACGACCAAGGGAAGCCGGTGTGGTGTTTCGAATACCCAGTTACCCCAAGTGAAATATTGGATCTAAATTCCAAGTTACAAATCAATCGGATCACGCAGTTGGCATACGAGTCACCCCAGGGATTTATACGTATTTATCCAACATTGGGGTAGATATTGTTGAGGGAAGGGTGATTTGTAAGGTGTGAACATTTTTTGTTTATAAGATAAACATGGAGTGGTATTACGTCTTAATCGGCATTTCTGTGCTGGTTGTCGCCATTCTTGGATACCTCCAAATGAAATCAAGTGCACACGAGACGTATGGCACGTTCTGGGGTTTCGAAAAACATATGAACAAGGTCATGATTTTGATCATATGTTCACCGCATTTCGCTCGTATGAATTGCACGTTTTTCTATGCTTTGGGTCATGGAAAGAGTATGAGGGAAACTGTGCCAATGTTTCCCTGGAGCATCCCAGAATTCGCCCACATCAATGACAGTATCACTTTTGCTGTTGGTTGTGAGTTTGGTGCATGTGAGAGTGCTGGTTGGCAGATGTGCAGCATGGTGTTGTTGGCACACCTTTAAGCATCACGCACCAAGCTGGACCACTGATGCAAACCAGCTTTGAACGTAGCTCCACCATGCGAGCTGCGTTGTTGTAATTTCAGAGGAATCGGATGAGAGCTGCAACAATTTCCTGGAATAACAGCCAATTTGCTAATCAATGACCTAGGTTGTATATAATATTGGATTCCATTTCACAGGGGTGATGGATCGGGTTGGGTTAGGAACCGCAAAGATTGTTGACACAAATGGACGCGGGCTATCTTCGACTGGTCACCGCTATACAAACCTACGTTGTGTGGGAGATGATGATGAGGAAGGGATGGAGGGGAGCTGTTGGAAAGTAGCATCGAAGCGTCATCTTGGTAGCAGCTTTGTCAGAATCCCCATTCCGTAACGTCAACTATGGTCATTATTATTACTGAGATACTCTACAAAAACAAAAATGCGGGGGCGCGGGGTCCTTGAACTTCCAAGTTTCCAACCGCTAGAAAACATAACGTGCACCTCCGAAAGGGCCTTCCATCAAGCCGGAGTTGCCGCAACTGGGTCCTCCTCCTCGACAGAGGGGGTCGGAGCCACAGGTACGCCGTCGAGAATCTTCTCGTGAGTGGCTTCGGCTGGTTTGGTGTACGGATTCACGATCTCGGTCCCTGGAACAGGGTGACCAGGGGGTACGGTCGTCTTGATGACTGAGTCGGTTCGCGAGAGGAAAGACGGCGGTGGTGTAGTGGAAATGGGTGATGTGGCTGGATCAGCGAGATCGGGGAATGTCTGGCTCCCCGCCTTGCTCAAACTCGGGGAGGAGGCGCCGCTCGATGTGGGGCTGGCGGTCTTAAGGGGGCTGATGGCCCCCGCACCCGTGTTGAAGGGGGTTGCGGTAGGTTCGGAAGCCTCGATTGCTGGGAGCCAAGCAGAGATGCTGGTCTGGAGGTCCGAGAGTGTGTGCTTCATGGGGGTGGGGTCGTAGGTCGGGCGCTTTTCACCGACTGGCGGCGAGCCTTGAGGAATTTCGGAGGCGAGGAACTTTCCAAAGGTGCCAACAAGAGCAATCTGGTGCCCGTAATGACAGCAACGCGAGGTGGTTATTCATGCTTTAGTCGATCGCGATAGCACAACTTTCACTTGACAAACACACCTTCGACCCAAGCTCAATCAGAGCGTCAAACTTAGTCTCGAACGCAACCTTTAAAATCGACCTGTACGCCGAATTTATCATCGACCAATGTTCAAGAGACGTGGTCCTTTCCGGCGAATTTACCTTTTGAATGCTCCGAGCTCCTCTTCGTACCCCTCCACCTCCTTCTCAGCTGCGTCAACTTCTCTCTTCAAATGGTCGACGGGCTTGCGTTTCTTGGTGGCGTCTTCAACCTTCTTCTTCGCTTCGTCGAGCCTCTTGGAAAGTGGACTCATGTTCTCCTCGCGGCGGATGATAGATTTGTAGTGCGACCGGTACTCCTCATGCTTGGCTAGTTATTCGGCGATGTCAGAAAGCGAGAGAGACTCAACGAAGTCCATTAACAAACCTGAATACGCCTCATATAGCCCGTTCAAAGTAGTGACCAAGGTTTCGATAGATTTGGCGTACTCCTCCAAGTCCTTGCTATCGTTCTCCTTTCCGGCCCAGATGACGAGGTCCTTGGCGGCTATTCCGACGGATGGGGTGTTTGGAACGTATGAAGTCCCTGGCACAAGGCGCGAAGACCGCGAAAGGCAGCAACACTCACTCCTCGAAGCCTCCTTGTTCATATCTTTTATGGAGGCGACATAAGATTTCTCGGCCGCGTTGAGGTTTCGGAGTTCCTTGTTGTCAAGTACTCCGAGAGTAGTTCCTGTCAGCGCGGTGAATCGGTCGCCACGAGGAGCGTAGAGTTATTTTTCAGATACGCGATGTCGATTTTATGTCCGCCGCGTCGATTCCTCACCGATTTTGGAGAACATCGTTTGAATTAGGGGAATTCCTGACACCATGAGGGCCACACTTTTAGCTGACCAGCCCCCACAATTGCTTTGTCCCGACGTCACAATTACCCAAACTTAGCGCCAAGACCGTTTTCTCAAAATTGTGCAGTCGTATTCACAGTCATCGACAAGTGGCTACAGTGGAAAATTTCCAAGCATACGTAACTATAGTGCAAATTTACTCTAGATTCAGGAAGTCGGTGAAGTCGTCCTTTGACCGGTTTGTTCCCTCGTCTGCTGTCGGGCGAGCCATCTCTCCCAACGATAATCCCGATCCGCCATCGAGCCCAAACATTCCCAGGGCTCCCGTCCCTCTCCCGACGTTGCGCTTCTTACTCTTCGCTTCTCCGCCTTCCCCACTCTGTTCGCTCCCGTCTTCCTCCTCTCCCCACAGGCGAAGTCTCTCAAACAGCACACGAAGTAATGGAGGTGGTCGCGAAGGTAAGAAATTGCCCACAATTGCGCTAGGAACCTCCCAAGCATCCCGGCGAATGGTGAAGCTGAATGCGCAGTGCAGTGGTGCGTTGTGTTGCTTGCCACCCCGTACAAGCGAACACGACATCATCACAGCCTTCTGCGCCCCGTCTGCAGCAACACCGGTCCACTTGTCCCAGTACGCTACTTCAGAGTCCTCCGTCATGAGCTCAAACAAATTCACTCGACCGCCGGAAAGCCGCTCCAAGGGCACGCCGACCAACCCTGCGAACTCTCTGTTGGCACGCATGATCTCCCCCGTCCGTCGCCACAATGCCGCGGGCATTCCCGTGGCAGAAAAAGTCCGATCATGCTCGAGAAGCAGTCGCTCGAATTGCTCCTCGGAGGCCAGTGTGTCGAGGTGCGTCTGCCAGACAGGCTCCAAATCTTCGGACACGTACAAGGCTGCAGCGAGCAGCCTCTGCCTCGCAATGCTCGTGCGAGTCGTCGAAATGCGTCGCGCCAATCGATTGTACGCGGCCTTGTAATCGTATGGTATCAGCAACCCTGCTGCGTGTTTGGCTTGCAGAATTGTGGAAAGGGTCCGCGATGCATGCGCATCGTCCGACTTGCCGACGCCCGATTCGCCGTGAGAAACAACGATGCCGCTGTTCCAGTCACCCTTGCCAGACTCGACCACATCGTCTTCGCCAGCCGCGACGAGATAGAACTTTTCGATGTGGTTGAACTCGCAAGTCTGGTGAGAGTGTCGATGAGCATAGTGAGTTCCAGCGTCACGAAGTGTGCAAAGCTATGCAACAAAAGGTGACCAATCGCCACGCAAACGAACCTTGCAACTTTCTCCAAAGCACTTTGGAAAATTGACATGTTGTCCGTCTCGGTTACGCTTGGATCCAACGAACGGGGTGGATATGTCATCGTCTGGTTCTGGGGATTTCCACGAGAACAGATCCTCGATAGCCGGCGGTGACTTCGACTGGAGGTGACTCGACGGTACTGGCGGAGGGAACTGCATTGAGGTGTCGTTGATGAATTCGGAAAGTGCGGCGAGTTCGTCGGTTACAGTGGAAGATTGGAAGACCTATTTCGAGGTAAGAAATGAGGAAAACATGCAACAGATGTGACAAGGGGTGAAGACAAACCGGGGTTGCGGTACTCTGTCCCTCATACACAACACCGCAAGGAGGGAGTCCCCAATCTCCTTGGGGCTGCATCGAAGGATTCGACAACAATGTTGAGTTTTGACGAAAAGGTCCAGGCGGGTTCGAAGGTGCCATTTGGTACACTTGGGTTTGATAGACGATAGGTGTAGGTGCAATCGTCTGCATCGGCTGCTGTTGGTACACAGCCGTCTGCATCTGTTGGAACCCTGCCGGTCCCATCGACGGGACTCGTACAATTTGCATCTGTCCGCTATCAGACCTCGGCAGCTGTTGCTGTTGGGCCATCTGTTGGGACATGTGTTGGGTCTGCTGATTGAGTTGGCCCTGTGCAAACGTGGGTTGACCGGGTGGAGTGCCGTGTTGATACACTGGAGCCTGCCCATCCTGAGGTAGCGCCTGCGCTGCCTTCATCATGGGTGATAAGATGGAGGGGGACGAAAGCATGGATTGCAGGGCGGCAGGGTCGGGTGGACGGCCCCCGTTGGCGGCAGTGAGCATTTCGGCGACCATGGATGCGATGGCGGGGATGTTCGATGGATCGATGGGGAGAGAAGATGGTATGGATTGCTGGGATTGCTGCAGCGAGGGAGGGGACGACATCTGCGGGATGGAGCCGACTTGGCCGAACGGCCCTCCGTGGGAGCCTGCACGAGTATGAGAAGGGAGATTTTGCTGAGGTGGCATTCCGAATCCGTTAATGTTGGCGGGGAAGGGACTTGACCACGACGCGCTTCCTCCGAACGATCCGGAGCGGACGATAGCAGGTGGCGCCGGGAGGAGGGTTGTTGTCACTTCGCTTCCAATGTTTGACATGGAGCCCGTTCTCGCATGCTTGGCGCCAGGCTGCGGCATTGGTAAAATCCTCCTAGGAAGAAGCTGGCAGCCCCCGACATTCATCAGAGACCCCTTCGCCCTTGCCGGAGGCTCGCACGAGCTCGCCAAACCCCTCTTTATGCATCGTGAGCAGGGCCTACCGGCGTCACAGGACGCGTGAGAGCGCCGACAGTTGAGGCACGCAGATGCTTTGCTTCGACGCTTCGGTTCACCACCAGAGGGACCCGCTGAGGTCGCCGAGTCCGCGCGGCTGAGGGGAGTACCAAAACGGAGGGGCGTCGATGGGGGGGTGAATGTCCCCGAAGAATGCGAGCTCGATGCTTTCTGTGGGTCTGCCGCGACCCTCGCTTCCGAATCGTCCTCGTCGTCCAAGTCTGGCTCATCCTTCATTTCCTCGTCAACGTTCAGTGGCTGGCACTCGGGCCGTCCGCATCCCCCTCGACCGTCGCATCCTTCTCTGGTCTCCGTGTGCTTCGATGGGTCACGCGCGTCGGGTGCTCCGAGACCGTTGGAGGATTTTTGCTCGGTGAGGGCGGCCCCGTTCTTATGCTCGCTCTCCACCACGGCAATGGTCCCATCTGCGAAAGTTCGGAACGATTCGGAAATGGGGGTTCTCTGGTCGTCTGATTGGGAAAAGTGCGGGAGCGCGTCTCTGAAGATTGAGTCATCGACCTGCATTTTGGTGGGCGAATTGGAGCCCGAAGGTCCGCGAGAGCGCACCCCCGGAGATGCGTGGACGTCGACGCTTGCCATGTGCGTGGCAGGTGGGCACATTCCCGGACGACTGGGGGTAAAAGTCCGGGCTTCAAACAGCGGTGAGGAGGTGCAGCGGAAATCGACCAATGATTGGCTCGATCTCCGACGGCCAACAACTAAGGCCAAGATTGATTATTATCCTTGTAATTCACCCATTTTAGCTTATTTTCTCAAATGAAAGCTCCTCGTATTATTTCTACCCAAGTGTGATGCTCGTCTTGCCACCAGGCGGACGGAGAACGCGACTCGATGGCTTAGCTCCGGTAACAGGTGGCACTCCGCTTGTCTGGGGAGGATTAACGGGGGGTTCTGAAGCTGGTGGTGGGATTGCGGCCGAGGTGGGTCTGGTTCTGATCTTGGCTTTGGCATGATCGCCCGGAAACATTGTTAGAGAGATCGAGTCCTTTCCACCTGGCGGGGCCACAACCCTATTTCGTGTGAGAAGATCGATGAGAGGCGAGCGAAGCAAAGTGTGGGGTAGCGTCGCCACAAGCCAATCCTCACTTAGTTGAAGGAACTTTGCCAGTGACTGGGTCAGGTGACCGTCGCACCCCTGGCTCATGGGACTTGACTTCAGTGCTGGCTGGAGGTGGTGTGGTTGGCACAGCGGTTGTTGAAGGAGCTGGAGCCGGAGCCGGAGCTTCTGCGGGTGCTGTTGCATGTACAACCAATACTGACGCGGTGGGAGCCGGAACCGTCGTTGTCTTGGTAACTTCGGGCAGTGGTTCCACGACTCCTCCTGCAGCAGTATTAGCAGCCGCACCGCCACTTGCCGCCGGGATAGAGGCTGCTATTTCTGAGGTCATGTCCTTGCTCGTCACCGAATCTTGACAACAGAAGAAAGCGAAGCTTTATGTAACCTAGTAAAGCCAGTTTCAATAAAGAGGTGATGTCAGGACTCACCAAGCGGGACATTGTTCCTCAAGGTAGCAAGAAGACCGAGTTGCTTCAGGATAGACGCTTGATCCCAGTACTGCGTGTGGACATGATGAGAGTAGGTTCGCCAGCACGCGGCGATGTTGCTCACCACTCGCTTAGAGGCGACCTTGAGCGTTTGCGGGCTGAGAGTAGTGATTGTAACCTAGGCGAAAATGTGCTTTCGTTTTGTTGCCGAGGTTGACTTGCGTTTACATACAGTGGAGCACCCACCATGTTGACCACCACACTCCTCCCGGAAGCCTTGACGCCCGGTGCAAGCCATTCGATAGCATCGTCATGCGCAAGTTTCATTGAAACTTCCTCCACCACGGTCGACGACGCCAAGTCCACCGTGCGCGAGAGCTGTTTTTGACTCTCGATCTTGAAGAACCGGCCTAGAGAGATGTGGAGGGGGCAAAATCACAATTCCGAGTCATTCAGTTAGAGGGAAGTCATTGGAGCGGAAAACAATTGGGTGGACGTTCGAATCAACCATTTGGATCAGTCCAAAGTTCGAGAAAAAACCAATCGTCCAATAATCCGACGACGACGACATAAGCGTTCAATATCTGCCTTAAAGTAACGTCACCTGTGCGTCCACTCACGTCTCAGAATGTCGTGCAGCTGCTCAATCTCAAACAACCCCTTCCACACCTTTCCCGTCGGGACATAGACCACTTGGGCATCCTTCTCGTATACGGTGGGTACAGTTTTTGCGGGGCCGCCGTTCGCGCGACGGATGGTCTCGTATGCGGAGAGGAAAGCTTCCATTTGTGAGGTTCTGCAGTGCGAAGATTGTGCAAAGTAAGAACACTTGCACAAGTCAAGATTAGTTACATAAGAGCATTTGGAACATTTTACAAATATTGGAGTGATTATTATAAATTATGCAGACTAACCTCAACAACATGCCGCTTCAACATCAACCTCTGGTTTCTTCACCACTGTACCAGGGTCTTGGTCTTCCTCTTTCGCAGGATCAACCACTTGTTGTGAAAGAGTCGTTCCAGCGTCTTCCACTCCGTGCACTTTGTTGTAGACTTTCAGTACAAGGTTTCCTCCAATCAGACGAAGCAGGTCGAAAGGTCTCCCTGTCGTCTCCCTGCAAGCTTCGACTTCCTCCACAACACCAAACACAACTGCGCAAACCAATCCAGTGAGAAACCCGAGCCCGTCGTTATTAAATCCCACGAGGGTAGCAGCCGTAACCACGGTGACCGTCCACCTTCGTTTCCCCAGCTCCACGTTTCCAGACGGGTGTAATCCAGCGTCACGCGCCGGCGACGCCAGCTCGACCCCTGAAAGGCACATCATAACTCCAAGAATGGAGTTGGGGAAGTAGTTGAGCAGACCAGAGATGGAGTTGCCTAGCAGCAAAGCGACAAGGACTTTGAGCGCCCCGAGGGACACAACGGCCAGACCGGTCCGAGCGCCGAATCGGTGCTGGGCGGCGAGTCCACCGGCGCCGTGGCAGTAAGGAATGGAGCCGAACCAGGCGGACAGCATGTTCATGACGCCGACAGATACCGCTATGTCGGACGTGGAAGCGACGGGATGCGCGAGAAGGGGGTACAGGTCATCCGCGAGAATGGAAACCTGGGAACGAATGCTTCAGTACATCATCGAGACTCGCAAGATTTATACCCGAGCTCCGTACCGCGATGACAGAATTCAGGCAAGTTAAAGGCAACTGTCCGAGTCCTGCGACTACCAAGCTTCTGTAGTTGAACGTTGGGACAAACGGTGCCATAAACTGGGGACCGACCCCGAGGTCCGCCGCATTGGCGGGCTTCGCGACGTAAAGGCGCACAAGACCAAAGATGAGCCCGATGCCAAAGAGAATCAGCGCGCTCGGGGTGCGGCGTGCCAGGTAGTAGGCTGCGATAAAGAGGTAGGTCAAGAGAGCAATAACGAAGTTGTCCTGGGGAGAAGCCATGATGAATACTTCGAAAAGTAAGGCCCAATCATTCATTCCTCACCATCCAAGCCCAGTTCGCGAATCCCCACTGGTTGCTCTGATAAATGGTGGCAACTCCTTTCGAGACCAGCACGATTCCAGCTCCCATCTGAATTCCCCGAATGACAGCGTGGGGTACGAGCCGAGTAACGACGCGAATAAGTCTAGTCGCTCCAAGCACAAACACCACAGCGGAAACGAAGAAACCCGCTGCAGTGACCTCTCCAATAGATAAGTTGTTCGATATCGCCAGAGCTGAAATGGACTTCATTGGCTGGACGCATATGGGGACGTCGAAGTAAAGACCGGTGAAGATGTTGAAGAAACCGCCGAAGAAAAGTGATGCAGTCAGGTTAATCTGATTGCTTTTCGAGAGTGAGACGAGAAGTGGGACGAGAGTACCCCTGAGCGCGTGGAGGGAAGGCGATCAGCGAAAATGTCGGAGAAGCCAGGGAAAGACGGATTTACATGTCGCCGAACATTCCCGAGAATTCAGAGATCAATGCGTGCTCGCGCCATCGTGAAATGCGCTTTCCCAGAAAGTTTGACATCGTGATGTGCAGTGTACTCGCTGTCGAGTGATTTCGAGTGATTGGTCGATCTGACCGGTTGCCGTCCCTGGAAGAAATTTGATCCCGATTGCAACCGTGCAGTGCCGTTGGTACCTTGTCAGGAAGCCTAGAACAGTAAGGGAAGACTAGTCAGAGAGCGAAAGAGCTTGTTCCCTGTGCCACTATTGACTGAAACCTGTTTCGAAAAGCATTCTTCAAGCGATGTTATTCTTGGATACGCTCGACTTATTAGTTCACCGGCGTTATATTCAGCGCCGTCAAATCTTGGATTTCTTGCCCGCCGGCGGTGCTCCCCACACTTCCCCATTCTTCTTCTCGCTAAAGCACCTGTCCACCCGTTCTCGCAAGTCCCCACTTCCTAAACTGTCCACGCAATTTCGATATCAATTTTCATTGCCTGCTCAAGACGCTCGCCGAACCCTTGGTACACGCTCAGCCGGTCGTTCCTCATGCACTTTTATGGGTGGGAAGCAAGCAGCCGGGCGAGGTCGAGAGAGGCTTGGGGCGCGCTTTGGCCAGCTGGGTCAAGACGGTTTACGAGGCCTCGCGAGTAGGCTTCCGTGGCGGTCACGGGGCGGCTATAGAAGACGTTTGACGCGGCAACCATAAGTGCAAAGCGGACTAACAGCGAAGAGCAAACCCAACCAACCCAGTAAGAATCACATCGAGAGCGAAGCTTTGACCAACAAGTCGTGGAAGGCGTACGGTGCCTAAGAGTGGTCGACCCGTCATGTTTGCAGGGTAGCTAGTTTGCACCCGCGAAGAAACTCACTTCCGTCGATAAGTGGTACACCTTTCGTCCTACAGAATACCCCAAACACTGCGGTTTCCGATGCCACTCTAAGATCACACCACACAGCGAGTTCGAGTCCTGCCGCCACGGCGTAGCCGTCAACACAAGCGATCACAGGTTTCGAAAGTAGCATACGCGATGGTCCCACGGGGCCGTCATCGGAGAGATTGAGATACGGAGTTCCGGTTGGGAGTGGAGAGGGCACGGAGGTCAGCGCCGGCTGGGCAGATGGAGGGAAAATCAAGTACATTTACTGGAAGTGGTTCGGGCCAACTTTTCTTCCCGAACAGGACTCACCGCAGAAGGTCTCTCCGGCTCCACGGAAGACAGCGACGTAAGTCTGTGTGAAAGCAATATTCGATGAGGAGATGTGCGTTAAGACAGAGAGGCGGTTCCAAGTTACATTTTCATCCCGTTCGAACTCGCGGAATGCGTCTGCGAGCGCCTTCGCGGTTGGCTCATCGACGCAGTTCTTGACCTCTTCGTGATGATATGTGGTGAGCCGATCGTATGTTCTCAAACTTCACGACAAGACTCATTGGCTGCGGCACTCACCGGGTCTGTTGATTGTGATGACCACCACATGCCCACCCACTTTTTCAACCACCACGAGAGGCTTCGACATTGCCGATTCAATGAACTCGAGTTGGGTTGCGGATTATCCCAAGTAAAGTTCGGGAGCTGCGGTTGTCCGAACCGCCAAGCACCGCACCCAGCGATGTTTGCTTCGCGACTCTGGCGGCTGATTCTGATGAAGCTCAGGTAACGCTGACTTTTTCTGCCTGTCACCAAAGTTCGCCACCAGATCCATCGAAATAGCTCCAGGCAATGCTCGGCACCCTCCGAAATTTACCCATCCCAACCGTTGGATTGCGGCGATTTTGGTCTCATGCACACAACTCCACACGTGAATGGCGTTTACCTAACAGGTACTCTTTGCAAAAACCTGTTTTAGGGTGAGACCTTTGAGGATTGGAGAACTCTCGAGTTTATAATCCCTAGCTTTCACAGTAATCACCATCTCGCCGGCAATTACTGACGCCAAACATGTTGGAGCTCATCAAAGCTCCAATGCGGCTCGTTTTTTTGGCGGGCGTCATCGCTGCCGCCACGCTTTTCACGTCGGCGAACGCTCTTGCGCTCAATCCTTTCAGTCCTACGATTTTGCATACACGCCGGGGAGGCTGTCTATGTATGACGTCTGGCAACACAAACCCTTATAACCTTTCTTTTACGGAAATTGGCCAGACAAAGATCAAGCTATCGTGAAGGACTTTGTCACCGGTCTTGACCAGAGCCCATTTTGGGACATCTCGACCAAGTACTACAACTTTAGCAATACAACCTAAGGGCCTTCACCTCGACGCTACGTTTCGAAATCTGTCAAACTTGCCAACACGTTGGTGGGCGCCTATTCGATGGGAAAGGGGCTGAATTCGGCTTCCTCAAAAAATTACGAAGAAGTGCTCTTGATTGGTGGGTGATGCATCATTTTCCTAAGAAACAATCAGACTCATCTTTTATTCTCTCTTCTCCCCCTTTCCCCTCCCCATATTTTTAAACTGCCAGTGCAGTCACACGTTCGCAAGGGATTCCTTCCTACTGAGCTTGACGGCATCTATCTTGTGCTGACAGATGACCAAGTGATCGAGGGGAACTTTTGCACTTCGTATTGCGGGTGTGAGTAGTATGAACGTCAATTCATCTAAATGAAACGATGTGCCATCAAGGAGACTTTCTAATGTGACCATTGTACTGATCCTCCACAGGGCACTTTTCCGCCTGATATGCTGGGCTCGACGCTACACAAACCACCAAAACGACCGGGATTGACTTCATCGCCCCGGATATTAAGTACGGGCTGGATCGGAAACCCAACAGCCTGTTCAGCCATCGGACTTGTCAATTGTGGCTATTTCAACTTTGTCACGTCGCCCAACGGGAATGTCGGGATTGACCGCATGCTCAGCGTCATTGTGCACGAGATCTCCGATGCTGCGGTGAATCCCAATTTGGATGACACTTTGATAGCATGGACCAATACTGCCGATGGATATCACGATCGATTGGAGCATGGTATAAAGTGGCGCAATGATGCGGATAGGGTTTGACCTCTGGGTTTCTGATTGGTGGAACCATTTTGCACCCTCCAGCAGAAAATTGTGACTGTAAGTCCCTGTGTGCCATCCCTTTGAATCATCGAAGTAATCTTTGTATTCATTTTGACAAACACCTATGGTGATGCAAACATGGACCCTCCCCTTGGTTTTATGTACAATAACCAGTGGAATGGATGCAAGTACCTCATTCCACAAAACTGGGACCCAGAGAAGCAGCTCTGTGGAGGAATCTCTTCTGGATCTCCGTCTCCCGACTGTGCCAAGCTTCAAAAGCTGATCCCTGATAGGTTCATGGGAGATGATTGCTGAGACTCAGGGTAAGCAATGGCAGGTCCATTTTTTTGCTCCAGGCGGTGCTCACCCTTGCCACTTCAATCATCCCATGGGAACGCCCTACTTTCCCCTCCACTTGCATGGATCTGGACGGGATGACACCTGCAGACTGTAGGCTGAGGTTTAGGTGAGTTGCTGTGCCATTCTCTCCACGGATCGGGCATTGGATGACCTGGGTGGTGTCTGTGGTCAGGTTTGACAAAACCGACATGCCCCATCTCCAACAAGTCCTCCACATACCCTCAATTGTCAGCACGAACAACAGACTGATAGTACCTGGGATTGAGGTACTCTGTATTGTGCTCCGCCGCCTCTCCTTCCCCACCTGGTTGGATGACCTTGGCAAGGAGTTTGGCTGTGAAGGCAGTGAGATTTCATGGATTTACCAGTGGGGCATTGCCCACAGCTGCACACTATTCCGTGATGTTTTGTACTGGGACAAGGATCAGCTCACATTGGAGGTTCTCCAGGAATATGCGGATGCTGTTCTGGACACTGGCGCACCATATGTGGATTGCTCGGATTCATGGACGGCATGGTCTGGCAGATATGCAGACCATTGCAGTATCAGCAGCAATCATTTAACGGTCATCATTGAGTACCGGCACTAAAGTTTCACAGAATTATGGCCCCGGATGGGATCATGATACATCTTGGGGGGCCATTCAATGGCCCATTTCATGACATTACTTTATGGAAGCAGAGTGGGATCAAAGATCTTCTTGTTGAACATGGTGAGTGCCACAATTGTTGTTGTTTGCCTTCAAATCGGTGGTCTACACCCTTTTCAGCTTTTGGTCCCAACGGTGAAATTCTCTTTGTCTACGGTGACCCTGGGTGCTCAGGCAAATTCCCCCACCTCCAGTACCCCTTCAAGTCAGCTTTTCCAATGCTGGAACAGCATGCTTGCAATGTGGAGATGAGCCGGCATCGGATTTGTGTGGAGTGGGGATGGGGTAAGGCGAAAATGGAATTTGCTGCTCTGGACTGGTGGCAAATGCAAAATGTTTTGTTGTCTCCAATTGCATTATATTTTTGCTGTGGTATTTTACTAACTAATGCTCATACATGTCTGTACAGGAGTGAAACTTTGTCCCACTTTCGGTGCCGCCCCCCCCCCCCTATTGGAACATTATTTACGTGTAAACCAATAAATTTTATAAACTTCTAGTTGATAATATTATTACTGCTCTTTGCTGGTTGGAGGGGCTGGATGAGGCAAACGAGCAAATCCCGCATCGCTCAGTTGGTCTCCCCCCTTTGTTCCTGCTCCTTCCTCTGTTCTTCCAACTGCGCCCTCTGCAACTCAAACTCCTCTCATCAAAGTGCCTGGTCCTGAGTCTGTTTGTCCAATCATTCAGGCAAGAGTGTTGATGACGGGATCTGGCCTCTCATTTTCCTTGTCCATGAGGTCCTTGATGTCCCTGAGCATGTCGCATGCATCCTTTGCAACCACTTGTTGCTTTTTGGCCAGTGGTGTTCTCTCCAGCTGTGACGACTCCTCACTGTCGCCACTCCCTGTCCTTGTCCAAACGCCTATCTTGTCGGATAGGCGCTGCAGAGCGTTTCCACAGGTTGCTGGCATAGAGGAGATACCATTAGTGCTAAAACAGTTGCGAAGGCTGGAATCCCCTGTGCATTGCTTCAGTAAACGGGACTCACCTGCATGTATCTGCATTTCCATGTTTTTTTTCCTTGTGACTTCATTCCGCCTTGCATCTTGCTCCACTGTGTATCCCATATACTTGGTAGGGGGTTGCGTGTGCAATCGTGGGCAGGGCACCATTGGGGGGTTAGAACTAATTTGATTTGTGCACAAAATTTGCAAACTCACCACCACCCAGTATTTCTTTGCCAACTTGTCCAATTGAGTGTACTCCTCATTGTCTCCAGATTTCTTGAGAGCATTGATGTTCTTCTTGCAATACGCATCCAGCACTTGTTCCAGTTTTCAGGTGATGTTGGTGGCATTGGCACCTGCGTGGGCGAGGGGGTTGAGGTTCACGAGCGCGTCCACAAGCTCTGCATAGTTCTCCGCCAGTGTTTGTCCTGGGATGCATTGAAAAGGCTCCATTTTGATAGCAAGTTGGAGAAGGTGGAGGACCGTTGCCATTGGCCATCGGAATGGTGCCTTCCTTGGTCCACCAGTGCCTGGCTCGTCACCAATTGCCACGTATTGTTGGTCAAGCTGCATTAGGGGGCAAGATGGCTGCGGGGACAGCATATCAAGGGGGGGAAAGGCAGTAAAGTTTGTGGCCACTTACTTGGGGTTTCTGCAGTCCGATTGGAGCTATGAGTCCACCATTCAGTTGATTCCTATAGTCCTTCCTTTGTCGCTTCTCTTCTGCAGTAAGGTGAGGCCGTCCGGGGCCACACTTTGCCTTCTTGGGTTGTCCGTGCCCCATGCTGCATTGGGAGTTGATTCGGGGCGGGGGCGCGCATCTGAGAGGCGCAGCACCCAAATTGGATGTCTCGTTGTTGGAATCAGCGGGGTATTGGATGGGGGTGGACCTGGGGATGAAGGGGAAAGGCGACGACAAGCAGTCAAACTCATGTCACCGCCATGGGGTGATTCTGGGCTTTTGAGGCGCGTGGCTTGTTGCGGCATTGACACCACTGCAAGGGACAGGGTTGCTGCAGCGGGCCGCCTGCGCCAACGCTGGCAGTCCGACAGGGTCATTACGCCATGGGCGTGAGCGTTCCCTGAGGCAGGACGCTGCCTCGGCGTCGCACAATATATAAGCCGTACTTGGGTAGCATACACAGTCTAACACGACAATACATCACACTCTACCCACTTCTACTTTTCGTTCATACTTATCAGTGACAGTACCGTCACAGGCTGCAGCCAGGAACTCACATGATGTCTGTGATGTCGTCCATTGACGGACGTTGGTCTAGTAGCGAGGGGGCAGCAAAGAAGTAATTTTCATTCAAGGGGGTTTCTAGTGTGATTTTCACTCATGCATTTTCACTACAAAATATCCTTGGCATTAAGTAGCCGAATGAAAATGTGCGATTGAAAATTATTGCGCAAGGTCCCTTTTAATGGCCAAATAATATATTACAATTCTTTATCCTACCGCAATCAGAAAAACAGTTCTCCTATAACCTCAACGTACATTCAAATGATAAAACCATACGATGAAAACAGCTCGCGCATGGCTCTCTTGGCGCCGGAGGTGGTCGTTCCGTTGCTGTAAGGGATCTGATCAGTCGTGTAATTTTTACAGCCGCTAACCCAGATTTCCATTCTAGTTACGCCCTCGCATTTCCTTTGATTGCCCTGATCTTCCTCGTGTGGGATCGGTTGGGCTTTGCTGGAGGTGGGTCCGAAAGAGGCGGCGCTCGAACACCGCTCATTTAACGACCAATAAACCATAAACCGATTCAGACCCCGCTCCACTTGTTTGTCTCTCTGTGTATGCAGTTTATGTCTTCTGTGAGGCGGTGTCCGCCTGTGCCCTGTCTTGTCCATTTGCTCATCCGTACCTCATATCAAAACCTGAAAAGCGGTCACCCCCTATTTCGCGAATGTTTCCTGAGCCGCTGCACTTCCCAACGGATACAATAACGTTCTTCCAAGAAGTCAAATGGCCTCGCTGCATCACCTCGCAGCTAACCGGCAAGACTACGACTCATCGATGGAAGGAGTCTCCGTTATTTTTACAAGAAAGTGGGACGTAATTCGCCTGGCAGCGAGGATCAACGCGGCACACGAGAACTGCACAGAGTCGTTTCCGTACGTTTTGGTCGCAAGGGAGTGTGGGGTGAGTTGACTTCTGCAGACGAAGATTCCGGTGTTCACAAGGGCGCTCATCTTTGCAGCTCTCATCTCGCATCCAGTCCTTTTTCATGGCGACATATCTTTTTGCTCGCGTGAGTCACTCTGTTGCTTACGTACTCAATGCATCAACGGTACGCTCTGTGCTTCATGTCCTTGCCAACGTGAGTGTCGTGGATTAAATAGCCTTTCGTTACACTTTGGCGTCTTTCAATTACTAAGATCTTTGTTTGTTGCCAACAGACTTGTTGCATCTGCCTGATGGGTTACTCGCTTCTTCCGGACAGTTTCGCGAAGCTCAACCGACTCTTCAGATTCAACTGAAAATCTGCGCTGGTACTTGATTTCAAACCCATACAAATTAGATAGAATTTACAAATCTGAAAACGAATCTGCTAGCTGTTGGCACATCAGCTTCGTAGCTTCACAACGGTACTCATGATCATATGTCCGTTGTGCCTTGCACTGGTAAGAAGATGGTCGGACTACAAGTCTTACTTCAGCACTCTTTCCGCTCCGCTCAGGTACGTAAGGGCGTGAAAGGTGCTCTGGATTTTCTTATGGTGAAATGAAAGCCAGGGGACGAGCTCGGAATGCCGAGAGTGATGATGTTTGTATCTGTTCCGGTTGGAAGAGAATGAAGAAAGTCGGTGGGAACCCAACGGAGCAAATGTTTCTTTCGTCTCCGCGGGAGATGCCATTCAGAGAGGCACTCGGAGAAATCGGTTCCATGGTGACTTGACATCGCGAGACAATAATGGAAGAGCAGAGAAAACCTGTACACCGGAAACGAAAATAGTGAGGCGATGAGTCCGTTTCGTGGACGGTGTCCCGTGAAATGGAATCTTGCGTATTTCTAGTTTTATGATGGGAAGAAAATTCAGAGCTGGAATAGCTACCGATATGAGAGAGTACATGTGTGGAAGAGATTGTCTCTTTTTTCTCCTTCAAGTTTCTTTGGGTGATCAGGTGAGGTGGCTGGCGGAACCGGCCCTCACCCATTCCCAACGCGGGGGAGATGATTGTCTGATAAGACACACCGGAGCAACAGGAGTCTAAGGACAGAACAGGTGACGATATCCTCGCCGGTGATGGACGGCGATAGCGTAGCTGAGCTAACCTTACGGTGGTAAGACCCTCACACAATAAGCAATACCGGAGAGTCGGAGCGCAACGACGACAACGATGCGTGAACCTGTGGTGACCATGGAGGCGCCTTCCGAGACCCTTGTGCGGATTGGCGCACCGTCGTTCAAATCCGTTCCGGTGGGTGGGCCCACCGGCACCAACTGCGCGTTCACAGAGGACAGCTTGGACGTTTCCAACAATCTGCAACAAACCAGGCGTTGCTACTCGATGCCTGACCTGGCGTCGCTTCCTGCTCGCGACGTGTATGCCCAGTTCAACCCACTCCATCTCAATGTCCCCGCCCAGGATTCTCACCAGAAGCAGCAGTCGCACAAACAGAGGGACAAAGATCAGAAGAAGCGAATTGCGAGGAGGAAGCTATCCAACCAACCCTCGTCGCACTCCCTGTCCTCAAAACCCACCAGTCCCACCACCTCCTTCCGCCCTCGGTTACGCCGACGGTCCGTCGACATCGACCCCGACCTTGCACGCGCACATGCAGAAACCGTCGCTGCAGCTGCAGCCGCAGCCGCAGCCGGCGG
The DNA here is from genome assembly GCA_001574975.1 of Gonapodya prolifera JEL478. NCBI lineage: Eukaryota > Fungi > Monoblepharomycota > Monoblepharidomycetes > Monoblepharidales > Gonapodyaceae > Gonapodya > Gonapodya prolifera. The sequence continues at coordinate 31,856 of KQ965751.1, read as the reverse complement.
GCAAAGCTCCCCAACTGCACACCTCTTCGAAATGGTTGCAGTAGGCATGACCCAGTCGGGATTGCTGCGGCAGTCGGGATACCATCGGTACAACACGAGACACCGACGGTCTCCCTCGCCGGCTCCGAGCGAGGAGTCCGAGACGTCGTCCGTGTGCTCGTCGGATCACCTCTCGACCTACTCGAGCGAGGCGGACCAAGATGCAGCCAGCCCCACGACGAGCTCGCCTTATTCGCCGGACACGGCGACGATAGAATTGCAGGTGGAAGTGGAGAGCGAAGGCGGGCGGAGGGGACTGGAAACGTGCAAGGAGGAAGATAATGTTGCATCAGAGCACTATGCCCCAACCCTGGATGCGCCTGACTCCAGCACCGGCTCCTCGCCCCTCCAAACTCGCCTTAGCTCGAGATCGTCGTCACCTGGTCCTTCAGTCCAGGAAGCGAGCGACTCGTCACCTGGGAGCATGCAGTCTCTGAATGCAGACCAGCTTTCCACTCAACATGCCGAAGCTCCAACCACAAAAGATGCTTTGGACAAAGCTACAATCCCTACTGACTCCGGCGCTAACGATGCGGAGGCCAAGAAGTCGCCTGAGGTGGGAGGCATTGCACGTCCATGGGAACTCGGGGTTAAGGTAAGCTCCAATGCATCGAACTTGGCCCAGTTTCTTATTAATTCAACGCGTTGTCCTATCTCCTCCCTTTGGACTTGATCGCGACCCTCCTTGCTCTGATTTGTCTTCCCAAAAAATTGTCTCCCAATGAAGTCACCCACCCGCAGCCCGTCTTCTCCATCCTCCCAAACTGGCGTTTTCAGCCTCACGGGACGTTTCCTTCTCCCTTCTGAGACCTCCTCGAAACCGCCCATTCCATCCACATCAACCGTTCCCACCCCTCGAGATATTTCGCATGCCCTTATTCAAGTTCCGGCTCCTCTCGCTTCTGCTTCCCCCGCAACCCGATCTCGCACGCCCTCGTTCAGCGAAGCTCCTGCTGTTGCCTTTGCGCCTCAGATTTCAACTTCCCCAATCCCACCTCCGTTGCCACGCCGTAACTCTGCCCCGGGTCGTCCTCCGAAATCCGTCTCCTTCCACCAACAAGAACTTTCGGTTGTAGTCGCCTTTGAATCGTCCGTGCCGCCAGCCCTTCTACTCCCCTCTTCCTCGAACCCTGTTCCGTCGAGCTCGGTCGGGCCATCCAACACAACCTCCGCCCCGTCAATGACCTGCTGTCTAGCGTACCCTGATCCTGGCGACGACCACTTTGCCACCATTCGTCAGCGCCGTCTGGACCTCGAGGCCGACGAGCGCCGCTACGTCCACGGTGTTGTCGTCCTCGGATGGGCACCGTCCTCTTCAGCGGCGTACCCTTACCCATACCCTCGCCAAGCCGGCTCTCGACCGGGCATGCCGGGCGTGGGCATGCTTCCGTGGGGGTTCGAAGAGGTCATTCGGGTGGAAGACATTCGCTTGAAGGCGAGGACGACTGTTGGGGTGACTGTGGTTGTGCGCAACGTGGCGTTTAGCAAGAGAGTGGTTGTGAGGTATTCGTTCGATGGATGGAGGACGTGGACAGAGTGTGAGGCAGGCTTTTTTGGGAAGGTGAGTTGCCCGGAATGAGGTGTGAATTGAATAAATACTCAATCGATCCTTCACTCCATTCTCCCAGGTCTGCCCAACCGATGACACCTGGGACCGCTTCGTTGCCGAGATAGACGTTGATCCCGAGCTCTTCCGTCGGAATCCCCACGCTACGAACCAGGATTCGGCTACCTCCACCAATGCGCTGGAAGACCCACTTCGCGGCACAGCAGGGGGTCGAATGTTCTTCGCAGTGCGTTATGAGAGTCCCGGCGCGGGAGAGTGGTGGGACAACAATCGCGGGCGCAACTTCGAAGTTGTGTTACGGAGGCGTGCAAGGCAGAACGTTGTGGCAGCATCAGTCTCCGGTGCGGGCGAAGATGTAGTGGGAAGGAAGAGAAAGGAAGCGAGAAAGACAGACCGCGTGAGGAGGAAGGAGTTGGAATGGGAGAAGTGTTATGGACCTGTGCTCCAGGGCGAGCGAGCGGACGGAACGCTGCCAGGGGGTGAGGGAGCATAGAATGATGCCGTAACTCCTACTCAGGACCGTCAAGCCGTGCAGGAGATTGGACACTGGTAGTTGACTCACCAAGGGACTCGTGGCGTAAAGTTTTCTCTGGCTTCTGGCTCATATTCGGACAGAAAATGTGGGCATTTGTTCCAATTCCTTCACCATCAAGTTTTATGCTGTTTCCCCCCTCGTTGTTATTTCTACCACCACCATACGTCGTTTTTTTCTTGTTTACACAGTTGTGGTTTCGTTTGACTCTGAGCCATTGTCAATACTCCCCATTTTTTATTTTCGAGGTTTCATCACGAACGTTGTTTCTGTTTTCTTTCTCTCCACCCTGGCATCATTATCCCTTTTGGCTCTCTCCACGCAATGTTGTATCAGCCAAGTTTGTTTCCTCCGGTGTTTTTTCCCCACTCGTTGCATTGGGACCCTGGGCGAGCGCATGTAGCGGACCGGACCCAAATTCTCAACAACTTACCTTCATTCTTTCGGTGCACCTCGACGGTGGTTACGATGTCAGTATGGACTTATGTTTGGGAACATTGATCACGGCGCTTCGGTTTTGTGCCTGTCTGCAACAATGTCTATGCAGGCGGGTCCGACATTAATGCGGCTCGGTCGTTTCTGTGATTGGACATATGTCCAAGTATGGTGGGCCGTTTTGCTTAGTACAGGAGTGTTGTTCATCTCATGTTTGGAAGAAAAAAAGTTACAAGTGTTTCAATATACATTACAAATGCAGAGTACCCTGATGTAACAACGAAAATAATCGCACAAGTGGTGTGACCGTTATGGATAGTAAGAAGCCCCAAAAATAACCTCTAATACCCCAGAAACAGGACATGGTAAAGTGTTGTGCCCTCTACGCAGCACCAACGACACCGCCGATACCCCTGCCGTAGTCCCCCCAACCAGGTTGATCCAGCACCGTCCGCCATCCCAACGCTCTGAGCATAGCGAGAATGCGCCATCCGACAGGTCCGTACCTTCTCGCTTGAGGTCTATAGTCAGCGAGTTTAACTCCAGGAGACCCTGAGGGTCGCATGATCCAATCTTCTGTTGCGTCGTACATCTTGTTGTCCACATGGGACAGCGAGGAACCGGGGGCAAATCCATCTGGACTGTACAAAAATGCGTAGTCCCATAAGATAGAGGTGGCTGAACTGTTCGGCTTGGCAGGGGAGCGAAACCAAAACGTTACGCCCATGTGAGACTGGGAGACGCGGAGGAGCGTGCGAGCGCGGGAGAATGCTGGAGTGCGACGAAATCGTTCAAGCCAGAGGGTATAGTTGTCAGTGGGAGTGACAGACTCAGTACCGGCGCGGAGGACTTCGGCGTGGTCTTTGAACCAAATGTTGTTGACATTGTCAGCCTGTTTAATCAATGGTTCAGGGACGTTATTTATGGTGCAACCAGTCACTCTCCAATTGTAAGACACTGCGTGTTCAAGGGTTTTGAACTCACCATGAACTTGTTAAAGATATAGGGCTTGGAGAGCCCAACACAAAGTCCACTTGCGTTGCGGACCACATATCCTGGCAGGAGAACGTCGTCCCCATCCCCGAGCCATGTATACCAGCTACTTATAAACCCCAGCCCATGAATGATCTCGTGGAAAACAATCTGCTCCAGCTGATAATCGCCGGCTTGTATGCGTCCCATAATCTCGTCATCGAGGAACCAATTCCAGTCGCTGTTGAATCGGGCTGACACATCAAAGTTATCAGCCAACGGCATAAAAGTTTCATTGAGATATTGCTTGGCTAGGCCGCTTGGGTACATGTAGTTCCAGTCCACGCCAAGGCTCAATGAGTCGTTCTGTGTGAAAGAGTACATTGCTGAGGGAGCAGCGTAACCAAGCGTCCCAGATGTTACGTTGCACGCTTCATTTGGTCTAGTTCGACCGCAGAATGAGTCGAAAGTGGCGTTGAGATGGATGGGTTGACTAACAGAAAGCACGGACGACAGCTTCGCAGTGGCCCGCACAAACGCGGCTTGAGCAGCTTGACAACGCGTCACACTTTCTAGGTTAGAGTCACACGTAAAGCTGATGTTGAACACGTTTGCTGCTGTCGGTGGTGTGATGGTTGTGAGCGGCCATAACCGCGTCGATGTGTTTGCCCCACGACGGGACCTGTGAAGAATTGAGCCCGACAACTTCGCTCCGTCGCGGTGTACGCTAAGTGTCGCATCGTCCGAGTACCTTGGAACCGCACCAGATTTGAACAGCGCAGCTACCTGGAGGGTGGTTCCACTTATCTGTGAAACGATTGGCTGCCCCGAGTCAGAAAATGGTCGCAAAGGAGCGCTGATGGCTCTACCACAGATAAATGATAGCAGCGTAGCCAACAGCAACGCTACTTGTGAGAATCTCGGCATCGTGCACAAGTAATGTTGCGAAGTGTTCAATCCATCACGGCCTGTGCACTTTCGCCTCATGGCATGAACATCCTTCGATTCACTGCGGAATCATTAAAGGGAGAGAACGGAGAACGCGCAAGTGGCTCAAACTTACACGAAACTGCAATGGCACTCCCAAACAGCGGGCAGTCGGACGGATCGTTGCCCCTGAACACATTTGCTGGACCGCTACCTGCCACGACGGAGCCGTTCGAATATGACCCTTCAACGCTTATCTGGAATGACGTGCACACGGCAAACCAGCAAGGAAAGTACTGTTATTGTGGAAAAGACAGGCAAGTCGTTGGCCACGCAATTACCGTTTTCGGAAGTGAAATGTATGACGAATTCTCTACTTAGGATTCTTGATCAATTGATGCTCTGTTGCGATGGATGCAAGAATTGGTTCCACGTATCATGCTTGAAACAACCTCTTGGGCCTACCGTTCCCTTCCTCCTGAATTATCATTTTCTGTGTCAGGGATGTATTCCAAAACGAACACTTCCACAATATCAGGTATTTGCGATCGACTTGAGGTGTTTTTGATTCTCCATAAAGTGGTGGCTTCCAGTTTGCACGAGCGTCGACTGCAGTTGAGGCTCCGGAACCTCTCGAGCTCCATGAATGGACGACTGCGAGCTGGAAGAACATTTGTGAGAGCTTCTTTGTGAGAAGATGAGGAAGGCTTCATTAATAGTTTCCACTTCAGTGACGACGACAATCGCCAACCTATCTCTCCAAAGAATGAAAGAGGACGCCACACCCGGAGAACCTATCAATCCAATCATTCCCGACTCTCCGCGCTACACCTTTGGAAAGCACGACACCATCCTGCCTTTCATTGATTCCAATTGGGGTATTCTCTGCAAGAATCGAACCCGCACGCCTACATGGCAAACAACCGTCGGCAGCAGACTGTATGAAGAAAGAGACGCATTCAAAGTTCCCAATGAGGTGACTCGTAAAGGATCTGGGCATCTATCCTATTGTTCTAACGAAATGTTTACTTCCTACGATAGGAAGGTCGCAGCGCCATATCTCCTTACACTATTCACGAACGTAATCTTTTGAATCTGAGGCCTGGTTTTGTAAACGTGGGTTTCAAGTTTACTCACGAATTTCCATATGGAGATTATGAATATCCCCAACCGTATCTCTTACAGATTGTCGCTCCTCGACCTTCATTTCCGTCAGACCAGCGCGCAAAAGCAGCTTCATCTTCTCGATCTGTGCCTAGGGCCCCAAAAGCTCCAAAACCCTCTCGAGCAGTCAAGGCTCTCAAACCTGCCAAGACCAGAGTCATCAAATCTGAGGGAGCCTCTGCAAACTTCTCCTCTTCTGCTCCCGCTCCACATTTGCTAACCGAGATTTCGACTCAAAAGGCGAAGAAAAGACGTTTCGAGCGTGGTATCGAGGATACCACAATTTCGCAAAACTCAGACTCAGGATCGCAGTCAGTATACATACCTAGCTACTCTGACCTCGTTCAGCTCTATCCTCCACCCCCATCGCCGGGCCTCGTGGATCACCCGTGCAATGCCGAGGGATACAAATACGACTTCGCGACTCCAACGCCCAATAAGCCCTTCACTGACAACGTGAGACTGTTGTCTGCATTTCAAGCAAGGGGTGAAGGGGTTTGGTGGAGTGCATCGGATCGGAGTCCTCAGATCTCTGTGAACAAAGAAGGGCGTTCAGCAACGAACGAGGGGGGCTTTCGGACTGTGAGAGCCACTCATGGCGTCAAAGGTGAGCGCAGTATCGAAACTGTACCCGTGTATAACCACTTATCTTATGTTGATGAAATCTCAATATCAGAGGGATGTTGGTATTTCGAGATAATGGTTGATAGGGGCGGTGGGGAAGGGAAAACGAGCCCGGAAGCGAATGATGGTGCCCATGTCCGTGTGGGATGGTCTCGAAGGGAAGGTGGGCGTTGACAAATGCATTTCTCCATCATGCTGCGAACTTGAATCTATCTGTTCGTACCAGGCGCTATAAACGCCCCAGTGGGATATGACTCGTACTCGTACGGAATCCGAGATGCGACAGGGGAAAAGATTCACGAGGCGCAGACCACTGCCTACGGAGAGTCTTTCCAAACAGGGGACGTGATCGGATGTCTAATTAACCTGCCACGATTCTCAAGACCTCAACACAACTACCGGCCAACAGATCCGAAGAACCGAACCATTATGCCCTCCAGCTTTGTTCCTCTTAGACGGGCCAGCACCTCGCGTGAAGAGTCATCAAATCAAGTCCTTGTTCCAAGCATTGCCAACATTCCTTGGGAAAGCATGAGCACAGTTGGTCACCCCCGTCAAAGATCTGTCATCCGGTACAAGGGCTCGCTGGTTTTTGAGAGCGGCGAGTTCCAGCCTATCAACCGTCCACCAATTCTCTACCACATTTCAAACTCTCGACCCAAAGCGGCACAGAAGTATCCCACTGTGGTGGACAAAGCCCCGCCATGGCATTCCAAGATCACGTCCACCTCTTTCCCTCCACTTATTGGATCGTACATTCGTTTCTTCAAGAATGGAAGAGATATGGGACCCGCCCCCGCCTTTTCCGACCTTCCCATGCCGATTCCAGCAGCGGCGTTTCTTCCCTCTGATAAGAACGATAAACCATTGGAGGCGCACTGGCCAACTCCTCCTTTCATGGATGATGGAACGTATGGATATTATCCCGCGGTGTCCCTCTTTCGAGGCGGAACTGTTACGGCGAACTTTGGACCGAGCTTCCGATTTCCCCCTCCGTCTGATTCCGGATGGAAGCCGATGAGTGACCGGTTTTTGGAACGCGAGGTTGAGGTGATTTGTGGCTCGTATTCTGTTGATATCGTCACATGTTTGTTAACTCAATGCTGGACAACAGGAATGCATGTGGGATATTCTTGACGAAATGGAAGCCACCTTCTATTACGCTGCGCTCAATGCTCGTACTGAACTGGCAAAAGCGCAATCCCGTAACACCAGCGGCACATCAACTCCTGATCAGGTGCCATCAGTTGGATTGGCGGAGAGTAACGCCAACCAACAAGCGCAGCAAGGGTCTGTGCAACTCACCGCTCAGTACCCCGGTTTGAAAATAGAGGAAGCCACCGACTTTGACACAGATGTTGTCATGGAGCGTGTCGCGAGCGGGGACGTTGCTGGGACGGAAACGTCGTCCGAGTTCCCGGATGGACAGAGCCAGGTTGGTAGCGTTGCGGAACTTACGGGAGCGGAGCCTGAAGCCCTCCCGATTGGCGACGTGGGCACCGTGGATGAAGAACTCGATGACGCAAGCGATGGATCGGACGGGGAGAGTCAGCTGATGGACGAGGATGCCAGCCAGAAAACGTCGAGGGATGCCTTGAGTGATGGTGAGTGTTGCACGGCGCGTATGCGGGGCAGCGGCAACGTGATTACTGAGTTCATTCTCTGGGTGATCGTTGCAGATTCCGAAACTGACACCCAAATGTTGGAGGCGAGCTTTATCAAGGGTTTACACTCTGGCCCGGGTCATAACTAATGCGGATTCGGTGAAGCTGACGATGTTTCAAAATTGTGTATGGCTGTCTGTGATATGTACATGCAACAATGGACTGAGATCGACATTGAGTCAACGTCTCCAGTTCGCTACTCTTCCTTTTCTTCCTTTTCGTCCTGTTGATGAACAATTAGCACGGGGCATGGAGCGTTGTGTACTGTGTTGATAATCACGATCAATAAGGGCGAGAGTTTGAAAAGTCGTGACCCAGGCTGGTTCAACTCACCAACGTAGTCCGAAACGCTTCCAAGCAGAGCCCTTAAAATGGCAAAACATAATTAAATCAGTGACAGTCCTGAGACGACGACGCGCTCATCGAAACCACAGACCTTTTGAGCGCACCGTTTCCTCGCGAGCCCATCACAATGAGGCGGGCGTGAAGATCCGCAGCCGTATCCACGATCGCATCACGTGGTTCGTCACTTTTCACCGCGTATGTTTCCGACGACACCTGCATTAGTAGCGGCATTTGGAAATGAACCTTTGTTTTGTAGTATCGCAGTACGTCATCATGGGTTGGAGCGTACCTGGGCTTTTTCGTATTTCTGCAGAACAATCCTTTCTGCCTCTTGCACGATCGCAAGCGTGTCTTTCGCGATCTGAACGAGGTTCAAATCACGGTTCGTCCTCAAGAGTGATTGGCGCGCCAGAGTTTCAGATTCGCCCACCTGTGCCTCCAGCTCCTTTCTTTGATCATCGTCACCTGGTACTTTATGCATGATTGGCGTTGGTGGAACGTCAGTGTTGTGGGAGTACCCTCCTATCTCGATTCCATCAACGTACGTACCTGCTATCATATCTTCGAAAACACCAATAGAAGTCTGGGCGTCATCAGCAACGCTCATCAGCACCAAATGATCTGAAAAAGAACCATCTTATCCAACCCGTGACCGGCGGGAACCGCTTCGAACGCCCTCACCTTTGTCCGGACGATAGGATGTTTCCAAGAAGTAGTCGAGTGCATACCTCGCGGCCGGGGATGCGTCCAGGGCGAGCAGCACGGTCCGTTTGGGTGTGGCTGTCATTGTGTGATTGGCGAATAGGTGGGTTTGGTTTCCGTTGAGTCAGGGTGTCACCTTTATGTGGCAGAGTTTATCCGGTGGAGAGCCATTCATCCACCATGAGTCACATCGCCTCGTGATTTTGGGGGAAGCGGCGGGACGGAAGAGCACTCTCGCTCTAGCTGCATAATGCATTTACCTCCGCTCGCACAAGTTCCATACCAGTGTAGGTATTTGTTGCGGTGACTTCGCCCTACCAAGGGTGCCACACAGAGCATTTTGAATATATCCTTTTTGACACCGTTTCCGCCATCTTCGGCTCATCACTGAAAGAAGCAAACTCCAACCTTACCCTGAGCCCCTTACTCATTGAAAATGCCCCCTTCAAATGGTCTGGACACCAAAAAGGACTTTATGGACGCCTTCGAGACGATCGCGGGCGATATCTTGAGCGAACTTCACCAGGAACCGTACGCCTTGCCGGAATCGGGTATCAAATGGATCAAGGAGGTACGTGGACTGATGATTCGTGGTGGAGTCGTCAATATGCGGGCAACTCAACTTGATTCTCGACGAAACGCGCCACGTCAACCTGCCAGAATTTGTACTATAACATTCCAGGTGGTACGTTGGGCTCCGCAAGGACGTGAATAGTCGGATAAGCGACAAACTCATCCCTCACAACAGGAAAAATGAACCGGGGGCTCTCTGTACCTGACACGCTTGAATGCCTCGTTGGACAACGCGAGCTATCAAAGGACGAGCGACGTCGTGCGGTCATCTTGGGCTGGTGTGTCGAAATCGTGAGTCTTCGTCCACCATCGTTGTCATGTTCCTCTTACCTACACGCTAACCGCACTCTTCACCAAGCTCCAAGCCTTCTTCCTCATCGCCGACGACATCATGGACGGATCCATTACCCGCCGCGGGCAGCCGTGCTGGTACAAGAAGGACGGCGTCGGGATGGTCGCCATCAATGACAGTTTCATTTTGGAGAGTATCATCTACAAGCTGCTCCGGAAGTACTTTAGGCAGGAGAAGTACTATGTGGATCTGTTGGAGCTGTTCCATGAAGTGAGCAAGGCCTGGAGCGTCCGTCGTCGCGCGTTAATTGATGTTGTTTTCCTTAATTCGACGATAAGGTCACCTACCAGACGGAGCTCGGACAGATGTTGGACCTCATTACCGCTCCAGAAGGACAACCGAACCTCTCTGCGTTCTCAATGCTCAAGTGAGGCTCTTGTTTCCTCTTGATTCCCTGGTTTTAGGCGATGAACGTTGCTGCTCCAGGTACAAATGGATCGTCAAATTCAAAACCGCGTTCTATTCGTTTTACCTTCCTGTCGCGCTCGCCATGCACATGGTGAGCTCCCGTTCCAAAGGAGACCGAGAGTCCTATTAACGTCACCTTTTTCGAATACACGACGCAGGCGCACATTACTGACCCTGCCGCGTTCAAGCTGGCAGAATCTATTCTACTGCCCTTGGGCGAGTACTTCCAAGCCCAGGACGACTACTTGGACTGTTATGGCGATCCTGGTGGGTAAAAGCTACTCGAGGCCTTGGTTCGGCAGAGACGTCACTCATCTAATCGCCGATCTCTCTCTTCAGCGGTTATCGGCAAGATCGGTACAGATATAGAGGACAACAAATGCGGGTGGATCATCAATCAGGCACTTGAGAGGGTGTCGGACGAGCAGCGACGAGTTCTGGAGGTGGGTTGTTGAGGTCGAATCGGTTGATAATGACGTTCGGAAGCATGATACGTCTGGTGACCGTGCCCGTAGGATAACTACGCCCGAAAAGACCCTGCCTGTGTCGCTCGTGTGAAGGGTGTATTCAACGAGGTAAACATGAAGCAGGTGTTTGCGGACTACGAGGAGGCCTCCTACAAACAAATCAAAGGATTGATTGCGAGTGCGGACTCGATTCTCGTAAATCCGGAAGTGTTTGAACGATTCTTGCAAAAGGTATATAAGCGACAAAAGTGATTTGATTAGACTGATACCACGTATAGCCACTGCAATCTATATTCTACAACGAGCACGGCGGAAGAAGTGGCGACAAAATCATGGAAGGGCGCACAAGATTTGTGGCATAAGAAGCTGTGGTCGTGCGCACGCTCCCCATTCCCACTCAACAGCCATCAACGGACCCCCGAATCACGCACACTCCGCACGCCCTCGCGTGTGCTATCTGCTCATCGGCCGTCTCTTTGCGTGTCGGATGTCGTAGTTTGGGTCCCAAATCAACAAACTCTCTGCCTGCCCATCAACACTTCACCTCTCGCTCCTCACTCTCTCCGGGATGCCCGTCGACTTCCTGTCTGCGCTGCACCATCTCGCGAGTCACAATCTCAGACGCGACCCATCCATCGCGTCTATCGAGGCAAGGCACTCAGGCACCGCGCAAGGAAACATATCGTCCGGACCCCGTCGTATTCACGTCAACGTTCCCCTGCCAAAGGATCACGTCGATGCGCGTGGGAATCCGTTGAGATCCTGGACGACGAATAAGGTCAAGACCAGCAAATACTCTCTGCTGACCTTTTTGCCCAAAAACTTATTCGAGCAGTGAGATCAACTCTCGTTGCAGTCGATGATGGATTCAAGTGGACTCTAAAAGAAACTTTGAACTTGTAGATTCCGCCGGCTCGCCAACTTCTTTTTCCTCACCATCACTATAATCCAGTTTTTCCCCGACTTTCAGCAAATCGGTTCGTAGCCCATTTAGAACCACTAGAACTCAGAAAACCAATTTTCTCCTTCTTTTAGAACCTATCGTGGCCGCCCTCCCTCTCATCATCATCGTATTCCTGACCGCCGTGAAGGACGGGATTGAGGACTGGCGTCGACATGTTTCGGACTCGCAGCTCAACGGAAAGCTCGTCTACACCCTCAGAGGCGGGAACTGGCGGAACGTGAATGTGGAAGAGTATTCGGACACTGGCTGGGGCGCCAGACTCCGCGCGACATTTGTCACGGGGACGACCTGGGTTTTGGGGGCTGTCGTCCAATCAGCCACCATGATGTGGAATTGGGCAACGAAATTGACGGCGCATTCAGAGTCAGGAGACAGCGGAAGACCATCGGAAAGTGGGAGCAGGTGTGTAGAACTCTTTTTGATCCATTTATTTTCTTCTTTTTGGCCCATATTTAACCACCACCGTTAGGTCGGCATCTTTCCACCTCGGACGAATCGCCACCAACCTCTCACTCCCCCAGATCCCTGGACTAGCTCCTCCATCCTCGCCGTCACCGGGCTCGCGGAAACCCACTCTTGCCTTCCTCCCGCCGACCCCCACCAACCTCGACACGCCGCACTTCCTTCAAGTTTCCTGGCGCTCTCTTCTTCCTGGAGACATCATCCTCCTTCGCGGGAACGAAGACGTGCCTTGTGATGTGCTCGCGCTGGCCTCGTCTGACGAGTCAGGAGTCGTATACGTGGAGACCAAGAACCTCGACGGCGAGACCAACCTCAAGATCCGAAGGTGTATGGGCGAGACGGCACATCTCCGCCCGGACGAACGAGGGATGTCGAGCCTCCGCACATGCAAGTTTTGGGTCGAGACCGAGCCGCCTAACGAGAGCGTGCATAACTTCAATGGCGCCATGGTTTGGTGCGTTGACAAAGAGACCCCGACGGCGATGGAACAGTCTGCCACCGGACAACACCATGACCCGAGTCAGGGCCAGCTGAGCATGCTTCCGGAAGATTCCGAAGCGGAAGAAACCGACAATGAAGGCGGGAGCGGGGAGAGTGGGGAGAGCGCCGGTGCTGTCGACAGCGCGCCGGGTGTTCCGGACAACGACGGCTCCGGGACCCAACTGGAAAGCCCCAACATTGTTGACCTTCCTGCGCTTTCGGAGGGGTTCTCGGCGATGGTCGCTGGACGGTTGGGGAGACGCGCGACGACAGATGGGATATTGAGGAGGAAGGGCAACGCGTCGGGTCCGGCCGACGCAGCGCAGGAGATAACAATGAAAGGGGACCAGCTTTTGATTCCCGCGGCTCGCAAAAGTCCTGTAGTGGCCGGGCTGAGGGCATCAGGGGACGACCGCTCATCGACCCTTGAGGAAGCCGGCTCCACAATCCCTCATACTTCGGTGTCCTCACCTCCCGTTAAAGGCGTAGACGGGACCTCGTCACCTTCCCCGAAAGAGACGCGCCTCCCCATTTCCATGTCCAATCTGTTGCTTCGTGGGTGTGCAGTTCGAAACACCCAGTGGGTCCTTTGCCTTGTCTTGTTCACTGGGGAGGAGACCCGCGTTCGCCTGAACGCGGGCCCGACGAGGAGTAAGCGGAGTCGTGTCGAGATTCGAATGAATCAACACATGTGAGTGGTACAGACCCGAACTCCCCCCTCTCTCACGAAAATGCGTGCTCACACCTCCGCTCAAACCCAGCGCCGTGAACCTCGCCTTGATTCTTTTCATGTGTCTGTGGTGCACGATCGGGCTCTTGCAGACGAGTTCGTGGGTCTCGTGGGATTGGGTCGTACCGGATGCGGGAGGGGCGTCGTGGGGCTGGTACGGGTTCGTGACGTTTCTGTAAGTTGAGCTGTTTTCTTTTCATTGGGTAAAACAACGGGATAACGTCAAAACGTGACCCAGAAATGGTCTTATCCAATTTCAGAATATTTTGCCGATGCCTCTTTACCTTACTGTTGAGATTGTGAAATCTTTCCAAGCGTTCTTCATTCACCAAGACAGAGAAATGTACTACGAGGACGGGGAGCGGAGCGTTGGTTGTACTCCGAAAAGTTGGAATCTGGGGGACGATCTGGGTGAGTTAGGAATCTCTGGAAAGCATTAGTCGACTGAAATTTTGTGACTCACTTCATTTGCAGGTCAGATTGAGTACATTTTCAGCGATAAAACGGGAACACTGACACGCAACGTAATGGATTTCAAAAGATGTTCTATTAACGGATACGCTTATACCGGCGGAACCCTTGGAACAGATGGTGCCAGCGTTAAAAAGTCACCCAGGGTATCTCAGTCGAATTCTATAGCCGGCACAGCCTCGTACGACGAGAGCGTGCCGTTAAGCTCAGCGCCTGCATCACCTGTAGAATCTCTTCCGCGGGTTGATCCGCGGTTTACTACGAGCACTTCTAGGGATGAGAAACTCGAAGTCAGCAGCGTCATATCATCTCCAATTTCGTTCCCGCCCCCACGGGCGATTCCAGTTCTCGCTATTACAAGTACTGATACCGGTTCGAGGAGCATTACATCGCAGAGGCTGTCCTCGGGCGGTGGTGAGCATGGAGGCCTAAGCGTCACTGCTGAGCGGCTTACGTCCACAGGAACAGCACGAAGTGTTACATTTCACCATACTGTTTCTGCGCCTTTTATTGCTGCATCACCTCCGGCTGTTCATTACCCCCCCGTACCCCGACCATACGCTTCCGGTGCTCTTGGCACCTTTTCTGACGAAAGGATTTTGTCTCTTTTGGCAAGAGGATATTCCGAAAATTTTGTTGGCAACCAAGAATGGATGATTCAAGCGAAACGAATGAAAGAGTTCTTCACTGTTCTTGCCGTCTGTCATTCTGTAGTTGTTTCGGGGCAGGATGGAGAAGAAGCTGAAGATACGAAAGTCAAGGTTCTGGATGAGAAGGCAGAGCCATCTCAAGTCGTCAAAGTCGTGAGGGAATTGCGATATCGCGCGCAGTCTCCTGATGAGGCGGCCTTGGTCGATGCTGCAAAGGTGGGTAGGATTGCGCCTCCGTTATGTTTTACGAAACATTGTTGACAGTCGATCGACCTGTTAGAACCTCGGCATCGCATTTCTTGGTCGTAAAGTGAACACGGTGATACTAGACGTTTTTGGCAAGCAAGAGCAATACGAGATACTTAACGTGCTTGAGTTCAACTCTACGCGGAAACGGATGTCAGTTGTTGTCAGACGACCAGATGGTGTGTTGTCCTTATTTTGCAAGGGTGCAGACTCTGTGGTTATGGGACGGATGGCCACGGGTCAAAAAGAAATTGTGGATGTCACCAGTATGCACCTGGATGCGTTTGCTGAGGAGGGCCTGCGCACCCTCTGCCTTGCAACAGTTGAATTGACCGAAAAGGGGTATAAAGACTGGGAGCGTGAACATCAGGAAGCCAGCGCATCCATCATTGATCGAGAATCCAAAGTTGACAGTGTTGCTGAGAAGGTGTGTCCCATCCCTTATTTCATTGTACGAACGTATGTTGTGACGCTTCAGACGTGGTGTAGCTGGAGCAGAACTTGATTCTTTTGGGAGCTACTGCGATCGAAGATAAACTCCAGGAAGGAGTTCCAGAAACAATATCAACCCTCTCAAAAGCAGGTATCAAGATATGGGTTCTTACAGGTGACAAAATGGAAACTGCTATCAATATCGCGTTTTCGTGCAATTTGCTGGATAAGGAAATGACATTGATTATGATTCGAGGACCCAGTGGGTCAGGTGCTGAAGATATTCAGAATGAAACAAGGCCCATCCGCCAACAAGTCGCAAGTGCTCTAGCAACTTACTTCACAAAACCAGCTCGAAGTTGGTTTGGCCGTTCTGATAGTCAATGTGATCCTCCGCAAAAGCGAGCTCTTATTATAGATGGATACGCGTTGAAGCACGCTCTCGAGCCGAAAACGAAAGCGATGTTACTTGAGCTGGCTTGCAGGTGTACTGCGGTAGTTTGCTGCCGAGTAAGTCCACTTCAAAAGGCAGAAGTTGTTCGACTCGTCAAAGATAGCAAAGGTGTGATGTGCTTGGCAATTGGAGATGGCGCAAATGATGTATCTATGATCCAAGTAAGTGATCCGAGACAGCCATAACAAGGACAGCTTTTAATTGGCTCTTCAAGGCTGCCCAAGTAGGGGTAGGAATTGCCGGTGAAGAAGGCCTTCAGGCAGCCATGTCCAGTGATTATGCAATTGCTCAGTTCAGATATCTTACTCGGTTGCTTCTTGTTCATGGACGCTGGAACTATTGGAGAACGGGGGAGATGATATTCAACTTTTTCTTCAAGGTAGCAACATATGTGTTGCAGTTTCTTTTTTGAGTTTTTCTCACATCTCCCTCCTTTAAAGAATATTATATGGACTTTGCCGACCTTTTGGTTTCAAATATACTGTGCATATTCAAGTGGGATTAATATCGAGTACACTTACTTGTAAGTTGGCGTTATGAATGAACACAAGAAGAAAACTGAACATTTGCTCTTACGTTGGAATTTCCGTGCATTTCTACATCAGGATGTTTTATCAAACCCTCTTCACTGCGCTCTCGCCAATTGCAATCGGTATTTTTGACAAAGACATTGATTCAATCTATGCTTTAGCTGTTCCCCAGATTTATGGCTCCGGCGTTCGTGGCGAAGTTTATACCAATGGACGATTCCTGCTCTATTGTGTTCAAGGCCTTTATCAATCAGTGGTGGTCTTTTTTGTGCCGATCTATGTGTACGATGAGGGCCCAGATCACCCCCGAGGTTATGCAGCAGATGGATTTCTCGTTGGTGCATGCGTGGCAATTACTGCTATTGTGAATGCAAATGCCTATATGCTCTACGGCTGTCATTCATGGTAAGAGTCCAATGCCGTCTGTTTTACGTCTTCCATTACAGAAAACTCTACGCTAGGACATATATCATCCACGGTGTCTTTCTTCTCCACGTTGGAATTGTGTACCTATATGCAGGCATTTTTTCTCTCGACCCAAACACTCAGACCTATGGCGCTTATGAGCTTGGTTATGGCTCTTTAAAATTCTGGCTCACCTTTGCAATATGTACAGCCCTATGTCAGCTCCCTCGAGTTATGTATCTGTACATCATGCGAAACTACATGCCAACGGATGTCAACATTGTTGCAGAGTTACAAAAAATGTGCAAGCCTGTGGATTTAGCTACTGGTGTATCACGTTCCGGAACAAAGCGATCTGTGTGGGATCTTGATGTTGAAGCAGTTCAGGAATCTGGGAACCAACATCTTGGAACGCCGTTAGACATTGATTTTCTCAGGAGACAGATGTCACAGCCCTCCCCTCCAGGAGGGGTCTCGCCATCCTCTAAGAGGACTTCATCTGATCAGAATCACAGTCCTTCTTCCGATGAAACAAGCACGTCTATGTCTCCATCATCAATATTGGCCCCCACTCCTCGGAAAATCAGAGATATGCGGACAGAAGAAGGATACCTGCATGATCGTGGATTTTCTTTTGCACATGATAAAGGAACCACCGCGATTATAATGGGTACCCCTACACTTCTAAAGAAAATTATTTCAGAATGCGAAATTGCCGAAGACGGTGGAACCAATGACAAATCTCAGCAAATGAGACATCGCAAACGAGGTCACAAGCGACACGCTTCTGAGAAAATGAAAGACCCTTCAATGAATCAGAATGAGTCTTCGCTGACGTCAAAAGGATCTTCGCAGCCCGAGCGCAGTGAAGATGGTGCACAACGTCAAGTGGTTCCTCGCTTGAAGTCAGCGCCTCCTGCACGGTTGGGTGCCCGAGCCAAAGCTGATGGTGTAGCAAGGACTACGGGAGATCTGTTAAACATAAGTTAATACACAGATGATTGTGGTGACGGTGCATCCCAGTCTTGCGTCCTTCATGTTATCAGCATTCTCATTGGACATCATTGACTTGTATTGCATTGTGAGCTCCAACGTAGTTTTGAATTTATAAATGTAATGCCTATTGCATGCAAATTTTGTGAGAAAACGTAAATCACATCTTCTTTCCTGTACCTTCTCAATCCTTCACAAAAGGAGAGTCGTGAGAAACTACCCAAACTGCACAAATATTATTTTTAGTTCTATTGCTGAAATCACTTGTTGGGAAACCAATAATCACTTTCCTTCCTCATTGTCTGTGTTTCTGCAGAGTGGCTGGCTCATTTAAGCCAATTAAAGGTCTGTTGTTTTGCTGAATGGATGTCTGTCTGTTCAAAAAAAATACCAAAACTAACTAAACCATTACTTTGCACAGACAATAAGTAATATACCAATGGTGATTTGCAGCAGTTTAAAGTCTCAGGGGATGAGGGGCTCAAGGTGATGTGCTAACTTTGATTCTCCTCAATTTCTGATGAGCTCCTGCAATGTGAACACATTTTAATCCTTTTATGCACAATAAGGAACACCATCTGGACAGTGTTATGTTGGCAATTTAACACACAACCAGCAAAAAAAAACCAATTAGTCAATTGAGGGCAGTTGTAAATTATAAATCAGAAGATTATTTCTGAATTTTTTTGGACGAGTTCTGTCTGTGTGGAGGGGGAAATTGTTGTGACAGAGGCAAAACACCATCCAAGTGTCAAGATGGTCTGCCTTCATTCACTCAAGAACTACTGCAAATTACAAGATTGAATGTTGGCACTGCTGCCTTTATGAAATGCCTTTATGACATTTATTTAAATAAATTTTTTGGGAGTTGTTTCGTGGGTGGAGGGCATTTCACAATGTTCAAAACATTCTCACTCAGATACCCCTAAATCAATTCATGCACAATGGTACCCACTCTCCCACTGCTACCATCCCTTCAACTTGTATGGATGGTGCGTTTTCCATTACAGCAGCACCTCTATACCCTTGAAAATGCAGTAGGTTTGGTTCCCAGATGATCTCCATCTCGTGGACAAAGACTCACATTGAAGCTTATTGTGCATTAATTATTGATGCAAAAATTATTGAGAGTGATGGACGTACGCAACTACTGGTTAAACTTCTGGCTCACCCTTGTACAATGTAACTGAACGTTGCCACAACACATAATCCTAGATTACACCTCAACAAATAATGATAGCAACATGCCATCACTTGCATTCCATTATTACTCTTCAAGACGCTTTCAATGATAATAATCTCATCTCTGTAGCACTTCTGGTTCGCTCAAAAACCGCCCCACAAAGTCCTAGATAACAACTTCACACCAAATCTAGACACTCCCCCTGAGACCAAAACTTTGGTTGAAGGTTTCCATCAAAGTGTCCTAAATGATTTCTGATATTCCCATGGCAGCTCTGTGTCTCTCAAAGATTTGTTTTGAAACTGACTTGGTCATAACATCTGCCACAACCTTTTGTGTTGGGCAGTAGCAGTGAGAGTGTGCCCTTCTCAAGCTCCTCCCTAATAAAATGATACTTGACATCAAAATGCTTTGAGAGTTTGTGATGCACAGGATTTCTGCCAAGTTCTGAGCACTTTGATTATCTCCAAATAATTTTGGTACCACAGTCAGTCCTTCTATAAATTTTCACAGCTCCAGTTGGTCCCATATTAAGCTCATTTAGAAGTTGTTTAATCCATAAGAGTTCTTTGGTTGCATGATCTAGTGCCACATATTCTGCATGAGTTGTAGAAGTTGCCACTAAATCCTGTTTTCCACTAAATCAGCTAATAGCTCCCCCTCCCAATAGGAACATGTATCCACTGCGTGATTTTCTCTGGGGGTCATTGCATCCAAGATAAGTGATTCCAACATTTGGTGTTCCAACCAAATATCTCAAAAGCCATTTTAAAGCATGTTAAAGATAAATAGGAATCCAACACTCTGCTCCTGTACAGGTTTTTGCCACTGTAGCTCAATAGGTCATTGAGCCTGTTCCCCAGGGTCACAGGAGTCATTGCGGTGTGATTTCTGGGTGGATTCCTTGCAGTTGTTCAGTGGAGGCAACATACTGCTGGAATTGGTCCCCAATCCCGTCGTCTAATCAATCCAGCGAGCATACAGTTGCATTTTACGTGAAGAGAGCTTTCAAACAAGCTATGACGCATCCCAATCCGTTGAGAATTGAGGAAGTTGCAGCCATTTCAGCGTTTGGTAGTGAGAAGACTGCCATTTCAAAAATCGCGCGCGAGACGAAATTCGAGCAATCAGAAGTGTTCAGCGACAGTGTGTGACTGTTGCAAATCAGTGACTTTGTGGATTTGAGCTGTTGATTGTTTCCAAGACAGTGTGGCTTGGAAATCAAAAACTGCTTTGGCACGACGCAAATTTAACACGATCCCAACGTACAATACATCAATTTAAATTCCTGTTTGAGAGGTTTCTGGACGATTTTGTTTCATCAAGATTGGACAAAAAATCGCAGAGAAAATTGAACTTGAAATTTCTGGAAGTTGATTTGTCTCAAACTCTTCTGGAGCTATCGAAAATCAATTTTTAAGTCATCTCCAGTATATCCGAAGCAGAATCAGTGCTCAGTTTGAAGGTTGTGCTGAAAAGTTGACATTTACCCCTTGCACCTGTTGAAGTTGTGTTGAGAATGCAATGGCAGAAACTCTGAGACCAGATGTTTTCGCAAAGTCAGTTGGGTATTTTGAGTAGTCTGGGAAGGTTACTGTGATTTTGAGAAGTGTTGAGAGTGCTTTGAGCCATGTGGATGGGACATTGCCCTGTCCTGACTCACCAGTGGAAGATAAGAAAGCTTGGAAGCAATTGGATGGTCAAATCCAAAATGCTCTTATATCTTCAGTGAAAGGAACAGCTTTCAATTTGATTGTGGAGTGTTCCACTGCTGCAGAGATGTGGAATACTTTGAAGAAGCATTATGGTGAATCTACACCTGGAGACTGTGTGGCTCTTATAGAAGCCCTTACCAAAGTTCAATTTTGATGACACTGTTGAAGAATTTAGCAATGCTTTATTGGCTGCAGTACTTGCAATTAAGCAGACTGGTACTCTGGTCAGTGATATTGAACAAGCAACCTATCTCCTTAAAGCAATCTGTGAGAGAGCACCTATTGTCTACTCGCATTATTCAATGCAATCTGCTTATTCAAATGTTAGCTCTATTATAAGCCAGCGTGAGAGTGCTGAGCTAAGAGGTGATATTGGTGCTTCAGCAAATGCATTGGCACAACAGAAGAAGAATAATGGCAATAGTAAAAAGCCACAAGGTCCATGTTTTGTGTGTGGCAAAACTGGACATATTGCATTAAAGTGTTGGCATCACTATGATGCAAATATGGAGAGTTTATCACAACGTGTTGCAAACATGCAAGTTGGTGCAGGAAGAGGTGGCAATATTAATGCCAACAGTAGATTTCACTGTGGAGCCTTTACTTATCAAAGAGGTGCTGGTAGAGGAAGAGGACGTGGTGGAGCTTATAAT